>JALPQI010021539.1:0-15525 GCA_025490895.1 Thaumatotibia leucotreta
GTGTAAGGTGGAAGTTATAGTGCCCGACGCTGTACCAATACTTGTCATCATAGCTTGATTTGCCATTGATAAGATAAGATCAACTATTACAGCATTTAAACGATGAAAAATGTGTGTGCCTTTAATGATAGATAGATACCTACATAGCAATTTCAAAATAAAAAACTTATTTCTAAATTATTTGTATAATAATATAATAATAAATATGCTTTATTGTGCACTACAACGAAAACTTAAACAGATAAACAGTAAATGCAAGTATGTAGGTGACAACAGGCGGTAATTTTAAGATATGCTAACATTTATTAGGACTGACAGTTAATATTTCGAGCTCTCAATATTTGACATTCAAATTTGTACCGAGGTGTCACCTAATGGGACTGCCAACAAAAGCCCATGTCGCTTACTGGTACAATCGGATTGCCGATCAACATTACCCAGCAGATTACTATAAAACTTCCCATACGTACATTTTAGCGAACGGTTTAACGCTGATAAACGCTTTGATACAGCTCTGCTTACTATAAATTAAATTACAAGTAGGTAAATTATATAAAAATAAATTGCTGCAAATCTCTGATTACCGATTTTGTCGTTTTCAAACGTCAGTCTGAGTTGTCTTTATATGTGTGTACTAAGTCCCATAAATAAATGTACTTAATGGCAAAATCTTACACAAATAAATCAAGTCTTACAATACATATATAGTTCAATTGCAAAAAAAAACAGTTAAGGCCAAAGTACCCTTATACATAATTATGTATACATAATTATGTATAAGGGTACTTTATATGTAAATACATATATACATAATTACCACTTATTCCATATAAATTTGCCTTAATTATGTACTCTGTTTGTCCCTAATAATAAATAAAAATAAAAAATAAATCTTGTGACAGCCCTGGCGGGAAGCTCGCCAAATGCTAGTGACGGCGGCGGCGAGATTTCACTCGTTGGGAGCATTCTTTACTAAAATATTAATCTTTAGGGCCAGAGGGCCTACCGCGAACCACGAACGAAGTGTTGCCTCTTACTCGCACTTGTATATTCGAACGTAAGTGTGATAGAGGCAAAACGTCGAAGTTTGTAAACGAGATTTTTTCTCTGTCACTCCAACGAAGGCGTCATTAGAGTGAGAGTGACGAATCCTCAAAATTTGCCGATTTTGAATTTCGCGGTAGCCCTAAAGCCGAATAAAATTTATCTGTGAGATAAACGGCAGCAGGCTTAGCACATGATTGGTGTGACAGTACAGTCGAAGACAAAATAAGGGGTATACAAAAACGTTCAAAAATATGTCCCAGTGCACTCTAATTCTGTGTAATAAGAACGTCGTAACATATTTCTCGACCTGAGAGGCATGAGGTCGGTTCTGTGGGTATGAGATATATCTAAATTCGACCTTGTCTCAAAAGTATAAATATACACTTACAAGTCAGAGAAATTGCTAAATCCGACCTTATGCCTTTCATGTCGAGATTTATGAACGGATTCCTTCGATACTTATTTTTGCACTTGACTGTACCACGAGATAGATCTCCCGTCCTTCACTAGCTATATTAACAAAAGAGGAACGGATAGTCTATCTCGCGGCGAGATACTGTCGCGCCAATCATGTGCTAAGCATACAGTTGCCTTTTTCTTACGTCCCTGGGGAAAAGGATAGACGATTTAATCTGACGGATAAATTTATCCGGGGATTTTAAAACAGCCCGTTAGGCTATATGATGCGAAATTTGTTCGATATCATGAACACATGCACTGCATAACCTAAGGTATCGCCAACTAAATTTCCCACCTTATATAGGGTGGCCTTATCCTTTGAACAAACCCTGAAACCCCACGTAGGTATACTATCTGACGTTATAATTTTTCAATTACACCAAAATAAAAATAAAATACCACTAATCCACAAGGAAAATAAACATACCTATTGTATACTACCTGTAGCTGTACCATGACTTTGCAAGTAGGTATCGGTAACGTTAGGTTTTACTCGATACGTAAAGCAGGTCATCGCGTAACGTATCGAGTAAAATCTAAAGTATCCTTTACTTTCCAACTTATGGTACGGCTACAGTGAAAGACAAAATAAGGTGTACATAAAAATGTTCAAAAATATGTCCCAGTGCACTCTAATTCTGTGTAATAAGAGCGTCGTAACATATTTATGAGCAGAGATCGGATGGATTTGCGACACTCTTAAGGTGCGTTCAAACTAAAAGAGTATTCGCTGTTCTAATCTCCCACTCTACGAAATTCGATCGGTACACAAAACGTGAATGGTTGATTTCGTAGAACGGGCGCTAGAACAGCGAATGCTCTTTTGGTTTAAACGCACCTTTAGTGACTTACGTCATTTTGATGACATTTAGTATGAGATGTCGCACAAAAATCCGATCTCTGTTTATGAGCGAATTCTTTCGATACTTATTTTTGCACTTGACTGTACTATGGTAATGTGTCACTGCACTAACAGCGAAACTTTGTCAACATTGCAGCTTTGTCCAATGGATAAGGACAATAAGGGCATATAGAAGTAATACTGGTGACTACAGTAGTCCACTAAGTCACCAGTGAACAGTCTGACCTAACCACTAATAGTGTGTATGGATGGCGAAGTAGTCCCATAACCACTGCCCGCTATATCGCAAACGGTACGCAGACGACCACAGTAATGACGTCATCATGCACGTTCGCTCTATCGATCGCTGCATCTGTGATGCTGATACGACGTTGCAAAAGAAAATGCATTTTATGCAGCAAGCCTATTGCGAACTTGTGAAATCGTAAACTATAATTTATTTCTGTTACTCCTAAGTAGTTATCCGAGTGACAGAGGCAGATGCTCGAAATTGACGATTTTCTGAAGGTGCGTTTAAACCAAAAGAGCATTCGCTGTTCTAGCGCCCGTTCTACGAAATCAACCAATCACCGTTTTTTGTACCGATCTAATTTCGTAGAGTGGGAGGTTAGAACAGCGAATGCTCTTTTAGTTTGAACGCACCTTTAGTAAATCTCTGTATTCATGATATGACGTAGGTAATGTCAGGGCTCAATCTAGAAATCATGATATTTTAGCCTACTTTGGACCAAATCTACATACTTATATTAACTTTTTTTCCGAGATTTACTTCTTTTTATATAATGATTTGGTCATCTCGATGACGGACCAAATAAAAAAAAAATCTATAACCGTATTTCTTAGATTTTATTTTATCATACCTGGCTTACTACCGCAAAAATCGAAATTCGTAAATTTCGAGGATTTTTTTCTGTCACTCAAACGAAGGCGCCATTAGAGTGAGAGAGACAAATCCTCGAAATTTACGAATTTAGATTTTATATGCTTAAACCTATAAGTAAGTTGAGGTTTTTATTTTGTGATGTTTTATTGTAACATTTTCAATATGACGAAGTAAATAAAATATATTCTGGTATCACTGTGTACTTCACACAACTAACTAGCTTCTAATTCTTTCCAAAACCTCACTCGCAAGAATGCACGTATTTTTGGCCACCCTGTATTGCCACATGTCCATATTTAATACTTTCCCATTCGTAAACTTCCTAAGGTTAGAAAACATTCAATTTTCCTCTCGTAGTTTTTAGCAACCTGTATACTTTACATAATATAATTCCTATATACCATTCATATATAACATATTTATATCATGTATATAACAAGTACCAGGATAGCACAAACGTCGAGTGGTGGCTGTTGTTATTGTTATTGCGCATAATTAGTCCATCGAGTTTATTTACGATAATGCTTCCGTGGCGTTAATGATCAATTATTTAGTCATTTACAACTACACATATACTATTTAGCTACTACATAAATAAAGAGAATGTAGTAATCACGGATATTTATAGATTCATTGGTATTTTGTAAATAATTTACTTATTGTCAAGGACACAAGTTCTTGAACAGGATATTTGATTAACAAAGGAAGAGACAAAATCTCGCTCTTTATTTACTAAAACATTTTTTTCATTGACACAAAAGCAAATAGTGACAACATTTATGAATTTACGTATTATGATTGGTCTATTTAATTTATCATAGTTATGGATGACTTTTAACTTAATGAATATTAATGTTAGCCAGCGATTAAAAGTGGATATTTTTTTAATCTGTATGTATTTTCATTCAAGTATTAATATCCAATAAAAGTTCAAGCTAATCAGTAATAATACCAGTTGTTTAATGTATGGAAAACGACCACCTTAAATAACTACAATAAAAATCTGTATTATTGTCGTTATTTAAAGTATTGTCGTTATTTAATTTATTATATTATGAATGTGATGAAAACCTACTAAACGATTCTGATCTCCTAGTATATTGCTTAAGAAATACTTGTGACATTTAATTTGTAATTAAGAATATCTTTGATAAATTATAACGTCGTTAAGAGTGTGAAAAATAAGATAAATTACCATTTTACAGACCATTTTAATTACTTCTATTACGAGCAATTACAGAATGAAAAAAGCAGAATAGAATCGTTGAACATAAAATAGAAAAATAAGGTGTCATATGTCTAAGTACGATATTAATACGGTTTAGACACGATCCTCAAGCAATTTCGAAAGTTACACACCGTGTTCAAAAACACGGACAAAAACTGCAAACTGCACAGTTTTTTACCTTTTGAAAATTCATGAAGCCGTTAAAAGCACCACAATTTATTGTAATTGTAAACTCTGATTAGCATGTAATTGGTGGTGTATTCATTTCGCTGTGCGAGTGAGGAATGATAAATTGATAACCAGCGTAATATGACCTTGAGGGCTGACACATACTATGCTATCTGAGACCACACTTACACTGGTTAGACGCCGATAACGCCCTATGTTTTTGCCAGTACTCAAAATAAACTGACGATTAGTAAGCCTTATTCTTTGAGGTATAAGGTCTAGAATAGTTCATAAATAAATCTCGCGGTTCGTGGTACGTTAGCTTTCGCGATTTTATCAAAGACGAACTAATAAAACTGCAGTTATCTCGCTCTAACACGAGCAGCGGATGGAGAAAGCTTAATTAACCCATTTGCTGTTGCGAAATTGCACTTTTATTTTAATACGACGGGCCTATATTCCTGCACCTGGCATATAAATTCGCGAATAATTGCGATAAAATATTTAATTACCCACTTTTTTGACTCGTGAAGCCGCCGTCGAACCATAATCGTATTTTCGTCCTCTTTAAGTTTAAAATTATCAAACGTTTTCACAAGCGTCACGAAAATACATCGATGTTCTTGTAATGTATGGATGAAAACAGTTGTCGTTTTTATAACATATCTGGCAGGTGGATGTCATTTTATTAACAACTGCTATAAATTTATTCATGAATTGCATATTTACACGTGATAAATCTTCTGAGTTCTGATTAATATCAGTATAAGAAATGTCGACATCTTGATGACTAAATTGTATTTAATTGTATTAAAAACCGTTCTGTTTTTCTGATTACCTTCTCGTTATTGCTTGTTGTCAATAAATTCTTACACCATGTATAATATTAATTATAGTTGACTCTTAGCACAAAAAAGTAGCAAAAATGTATACTTGTTACTTTCATATAGGGACGAAATTTAGGATCAACCACGATTCTGTTTATTCTCTAATAATAATTGTTGACCGCTGCTGTGTATGTTTACTAACATAGTTATTAAGTAATAGTAATTAAGGTAACTAACATATAATGGATCTTTGTTGTCTGAGTAAATAAATAATTGATTGTTGACCAATCAGCAAACTGCTAATAATATTTGTTGTACGTTTTCTGGTAAATAAGCGTATACCGTCTAATGGTAAGCAGCTACCGTAGCCTAATGACGCCTGTAATTTCACAGATGTTACATGCGCATTGCCCAAGCACTAGGCTTTCATAGCTTAGTAAAGGTGCATTTAGACCAAACGAGAATTCGCTTATTCTATCTCCCACTCTACGAAATTCGTTCGTTACTCAAAACTTGATTCGTAGAAATTCGTGGATTTCGTGGAGTGAGGATAGAATGAGCGAATGCTCGTTCGGTCTAAATCCACCTTAATGATCCTGCCTATTAAGCTAAAATCTTAGTAAGAATGATATTTGTTTTGTTATGGCTGTTTCAATCAGTGTACGATACGAATTATACGATACAGAACAGTCCCTTAGCACCGTCGATGCGACAATTAGTTTAACTCGCAATAAACCACCGTGTGGTGACGGCAGTAAGAATACATTTGTCACCACCCCATCTCCTCCTGCGGGTGTCGTAAGAGTCGACTAAAGGATTGAAGTGTCACTGACCATTATTTGATATTTAAAAGATTGATGATGGGCAGCAGCGTCGTCATAGTGAACACATTACTGCGATCGCCAATCCGCTTGCCCAGCGTGGCGATTATGGGCATTTACCTCCTAATGCGTCCATACGCATAGTTAATAGGAGAGGCCTAAGTCCAGCAGTGGACTATGATAGGCTAATGATGATGTAATAAACCATACTTTTGAAAAGGCTTTAATCAAGTGTGTCTTCTTGTTCGCAACTCTAACGAAGCCTCGAGTTAATCACCGCGCATGTGCAAAGTGATGGCAGTTTCGCGTGCGCAGGAAATTAATGCACATTTCGATAGCGAACTACAATTTAGAATCATTAAACTGTTAATTGCTAAAATGTGTACATTCTACATTTTTTATACCACAATGGCAAACAAGTATACGGCCTGAAGGAAAATTACCGTAGTTTACCGTAGTTCATTCAGACCAAACGAACATTCGCTATTCTAACCCCCTACTCTACGAAATTCGATCGTTACATAAAACGTGATTGGTCGATTTCGTAGAGGGGGGATACAACAGCGAATGCTCTTTTGGTCTGAATGCACCTTAACTCGAATTCTAAATAGGAAATACTGAATAACTTAAAATATGTACATAGTTTGCTCCCTAATATGTTAATGGCAATATACGTGAACCAGTAGGTAGGTACCTAGCCGTTAGCATGAGCTGCCAAGTAACATTTTCATCTCCCGCTCGCTCTGTTCATCTCATACACATCAGTCATCCCCACTTCACTTCCGAACTCATGGTAGAGTTATACTTCTAATAAGTTTTAAACGTAACAATTACGGCCTGTTTGACAAATTTTACAATTCCCGGATATTAATTAATAAGATAAAGATAAAAATTAGTTAATAGTTTGTAATTTACTTAATTAATAGTTAGATTTAACTTTTTTACACATTATAAATCCGCCGCAGGCTTCGTCAAGATGCTACAAAATGGAATCAGCAACAAGCTTCGTCATGCACACCAATGGCAAAGATAAAAATACTACAATTTTATTTGAATATTAAATATTAAAAGCATCACTATCCTTTTCTCCAGGGATATAAAAAAAAGAAAAGGAGAGCCAACATTTATCTAACACATATAGTTTATTCGAGGATGGTGAAATAAGTCCTTAAATTGTCTATCGTTAAAGTTTGCCTGGTGGCAGGCCCCACCTTGTATAGTATGTAACTATAAGTGTATCGTGTATCACCTCACTATCGCTGTTTCCGACGCCTTATCACCAGAGAGCGGAACTCGGAGCGAATGACGTATTTTATCGATAACTGTCGATATGAGTCGTATATCACTTTCCTTGAACCTAAACTGAATCGCATTAAGTACGTCATGGTAACCCCCCAGGACTCTACTTTCTATAATGGGAATGTATACAGGGTGTTTTTTTTTCGACCGTTCAAATTCTACGTAGTGAATGTGTAGGTCATACTCACCAACTTTTACTATGGGGACAAAGTCGAAATCGCGAAAAAAAAATCAGCTGTTTCATACAAATTGGCGGCATTACGCCGGCCGAAATGTATGAAACAGCTGATTTTTTTTTCGCGATTTCGACTTTGTCCCCATAGTAAAAGTTGGTCAGTATGACCTATACATTCACTACGTAGAATTTGAACGGTCGAAAAAAAAACACCCTGTAGTTTAGCTAGCATTTTACTTGCGGCATAGGCGCAGAGAGAATTCTTAAGCTAACATTAGCTTAAGAATTAATATGAACTGCATAATATGCAGTATAAGATTATTAGAGACGTTTTTTGATCCTATTGTTACTGCCAAATTTAGTTTGCCGGACTATAGTAAAGGTAGGGTAGGTATAACATAAGCAGAATAGCCGGCAGATAGTCGTTTCCCAGGACAAGTTGTTTTTTTTTTTAAACACTGACAGGAAACCGCAACCAACGATGCATAAGTAGGCTCATTAAAAACCATACAATTATTATTTAACACTAACAATTAACTTCAATAAATCACAATACAGTTAACGAAATCTAACTGCGAACAATGCGAAGATAATATCAAAATTATTCTGATAATAATAATTACGTACGTACATACACATTCATGTAGAGGTACCAGGCTACCATGAATCGGCAGGGGGTGAGCGGTGTAGGAGGCTTACGGTCAGGCTACAGTGGTGGTACAGACTGCCTTCCGAAGGACGCCTCAATATTGTCGGCGCGTCAAACACATTCTTATGGCACTGGTCTCACCACGAGCTACTAAGCTATGAACTATCGGCTATAAACACGAACAAAAGATACGCATTCCCGTGTAAAATAAAATAAACACGGCGATACTCGCCCAGCTATCAGCTGCCCTACCGCGAAAAACGAAATTCGTAAATTTCGAGGATTTGTCTCTCTCACTCTAAGGGAGCCTTCGTTGGAGTGATAGAGAAAAATCCTTCGATTTTCGCGGTAGTAGGCCAGCTATCAATATCATCGCCGGGTAACTATCGCCGTGACTCTTTTATTTACATGGGAGTGCGTATCTTTTGTTCGTTAGTGTTTATAGTTCATAGCTTAGTAGCTCGCGGTGAAACCAGTGCCTACATTCCTATTCGGAATATTTGGATTACTATTAAGGTGCATTCAGACCAAACGAGCATTCGCTATTCTAACCCCCTACTCTACGATATTCGATCGTTACACAAAACGTGATTCGTTGATTTCGTAGAGTGGGGAATAGAATAGCAAATGCTCGTTTGGTCTGAATGCACCTTAACTCGAATTCTAAATAGGAAATACTGAATAACTTAAAACATGTACCTAGTTTGCTCCCTAATATGTTAATGGCAATATACGTGAACCAGTAGGTAGCCATTAGCATGAGTTGCCAAGTAACATTTTCATCTCCCGCTAGCTCTGTTCATCTCATTCACATTTGACCGTCTTGTGGATTTACCCTCCCGATAAAGCTAACGTCAGCAATGCTCCATCTAGTGTGCAGTGGTCTGCGGTAGTATCGAATTTGCATATAATTGTCGGATGTGAGCGCGCTTCGACGTCGTAAATCTTCGTACAAAGGCGTTACAAGTAAATACACCTATACGTATTTATATATGTATTATACAGGGGGCCTAACGCGAATATCGAAAATCGTACATTGCTGTCTCTTGTCATTGTAATGACGCCTTCATTAGAGTGACATAGACAGATGATCGAATTTTACGTTTTTTATTTTAGGCCTGCCTTACTATGAATTGAGTAGAAATCACACAAAAAAAAATCTTTCGTTACATTCACAGACAACATAACCTTGTCTGTGGTTACATTGTTGTACTAACTAGTCATCATGCATAATCAAATCAAAAATAACGAAAAAATGTTTTTATTTTTTTCGGAAAATGACATTAGGTTTGGAACATTTTTTACTTTTTTTGAAATCAAAAGTGTATGGATGAAGTCTGTCGGCATATTCATTCCCAACAACAATCTGACGCGGACTGTACTCAGACTTTCAGGTTTCAGCCTATAAATATGGGGCAAGCTATAAATAACCCAGCAAAAACTGCCCCTGTCCTAAGCCAGACCCGCATAAATTTGTCACCATACAGGGTGATTTCAACCGTGGGCCATAAATCAAACTTACACTATCCTTACCAGTGTGCTTCGGTAAATATAGTGTAGCGGCAGCGGCCCTACCGCGAACTCCGAAATCCGCATAGTTCGGGGATTTGTCTGTGTAACCCTAATGGCACCTTCGTACGAGTGACAGAGAAAAATCTTCGAAATTACGAATTTCAAAGTTCGCATTCGCAGTAGTAAGACTGTGTTACTTAATTCCTTGCAGTACGTGAAACATGATGCAAAGAATTATTTCCATGAGAAACTCATGATATAGCAGTGTGCCTACAATGAGTTATATATACCACCGCACCGTGAGTTTAACATGGTCTTACTTTCTATCCATCCCGCATATACTCGCGAAAGTAATAGAAAGTAAGCCTGCGTTAAACTCGAGGCGCCAGCTCATGTTAACGCTATAAACCAAATGAGCTGGTAGTGTGATCTTAAATTTATATTATGTAAATTATTTATTGCTCGTGAATAAGTTTGCTCCCTGTAACTAAAGCGGTTGCACCTTATTTCTCATTCTCAGTTAAAAACAAAATAAATGCAACAAGGATGAATTATCATTTCGATCATACAAAAAATGGAACTTTGCATTGAATCGATTTAAATCAAATAAAGGGCCCGTCGACACTCTTCAGGCACAAAAAAGCAAAAAAATGAAACACGGCCAAATCCCTTAGTATAAACGACCTGTTCACAATATCTTATCTAAAGTGGCTGCTATTGCAATATAATCCTGTTCGAGATTATCTGACAAATGAATGAGCATGTAGTCACCGTATAAAAAAAGCAAATGGGTGGATCAACTATTCTTTGTTGTTATTCTGTTGCCCAGCGGACAAAAGTGCACAATTTTCTAGAAGAAATTACTACTAACATGATCGCTGGGTGACCCACCCACCATGGAGAGGCCTTGTAACTATTTAAAAAAAAACAAAGTTTGGTAACTTTCAATGTTATTATTATTAAACTGTGATTTTAATAGTAATCCAGGAGAAGGTACGTTTGTAAATGTTGCGATTGACAAGAATAAGGTGATCGACCTAAATGTCAAATATGAAAATAATTATTTATTGTATGAACCATGGAATACTCTGTCAAAAATTAACAGAGTCCCGCAGACTTTGGATTGGGAGAGATTGGATGTTCTAATGTTTCTGATACCAACAATACCTCGATACCAAAACACCTAGATACCAATTATACCTAGATGCCTAAGGCTCATTGGAAATTACCCGCATGAAGGAAAACCGCAGACCAATACGTGCCGTCCACATACATAGATATAAATAGATAAATATGAATGAGTGTTTTATGACTGATTTATGTTCGAGTTTTGAAAGGTTTTGTTGCAGGCATTTCTGAGAGTTTATCGTTAGGGTATTTACTAAAATATCTCTTTTGATAATCTAAATGCGCTCAGACAATCAAGATAGGACTTCGATAAGATATTAAAACAATATTAAATTTAAACTTATACAACAACAACATTTCTAAGAAGTGTTAATCATTATTTTTCTAGCTTCTCAGAATGCGAGCGGCAGTAATCTAAAATCGCTCCGCTAAAATATCGGTAAATTGCGAATATAAAACTATAAAATTCAAATTCAACCGGAAAAACTGGAATAAAAATCGATGTTTACCGTCTAGTCCGTATATTGACTCAACGGCACTCTGTCATATTTCACCGCGTCGCGTGACCGCAGCGATAACCGCGCGATTTCGTTACGAACGCGCAATCAATTATACACCGATTTACCATTTCGAACAGCATTCGATTTTCGCTCAAGGTGAAACTAACAGGCACATGATTGCTATGTCAACATCTGAAGTGCTATTAAAATTCGTAGTCAAAAAACCTATCTAAAAAAACGGCCTTAAAACAAACCATCCTGTATATCCTATTCCAATGTCAATTCATCAATTTATTTCGCGGTTTTCCTTTTTCAATATACTTTTTTTTTCTATCAAGCGCATCGTAGTAAATACATAGTGGTACCAGGCTAGCAGAATCTATAGAGAGATATAGCATACCGTTCCACAGCGATACGAGTTTTGTGCGTGCTAGATACGCTATACCTACCTACTTTATATGTGTGCACAGTATATTTTCTAAACGCTTACCAAGCTCGAGCGATTCGAATGGATACACCAGTATAATATTTCGCGGTCGCTCATAAATATCTGATACAAGTGTAGGTCAAGATACACTAGTTGGCATAAAGCCTAGACTTGCCACACCTGCGTAATCAAAGGGAACGTCACGTAACCGTATCAAATGATATCGAGCAGCGAGGCTAACCGGACAAAATATCAGTCAGCCACCAGGCTCGCAGAATTGGGCGGAGCTATCGTAGAATAAACATAGTATGTATGTGCTGCATGAACAGTAGAAGCAAACCATAAAAGCGTAATGTTTCATGCATGTTTCGTGATACCGGCTACGGACTATGTGTAAAGAATGTAAAGATGGAAAATAATCAAAGCGAAAATGACGACAGCAATTCATTAATACTTATTGAAGATAAATTGTGGACTGTAGGCCTTTTTTCAGGACGAGTGTCGGTGACTATAAATCACGAGCGAAGCGAGTGATTTAAAACGGACACGAGTTAGAAAAAAGTCTTATGCGAGGAAAACCAGACTATCTCGGCAAGTCGGCAGTACCAACCAGGCCGTGCGAATAACTATGAGAATTCATTCCTGCACACATGCAGAAAGTGCTCTTTTTAATGGTAAACTTATGCACAGAATTTATCACTTTCTTTACCCTTAAAAAGAGCACTTTCTGAGCATATGCATTGTAAATGATTTATAGTCACCGACACTCGTCCTAAAAAAGCCTTACTTTCCACACTTTACATCATAAATAAGTAATTAACTATTTCTCTCAATTAATAGGTAACCAGCTATGCTATTCTCTTGTTGACACATTCGACGCTGCGTTCGTCAACGTAACCAAAAATTATAACTGGAAAAACTAGAATACGAAACAAAAACGAGTGAACTTTTTGTTTTTGATAACCAAAAATGATAACTGGAAAAACTAGAATACGAAACAAAAACGAGTGAACTTTTTGTTTTTGATATACAGGAATAGAACAACACGTAAGGCCAAATTAGTGATAACTTGATAAGATAATAACGGGATTGACTGCCTAATAAAATAAGAACTACCTTATCTACCTATCGATACATATAACGTTTGGTGAGCTTTCAATATATACCGCCTAACAGGCAGGTGACTCTTCCGGTCTAGGGGTTCCCCCTTTCGTTTTATTTCATTACTAAGGTACGGTGGTGACTACTACGTTTCCTATAATTATCTAAACGAAACGTATCTTCATCAAAGATGTTCATGAAAAGTCATATTCAGAAATCAAGTGATGGCCCGTTATAACAAGCGCCGCGCCTATTCAGATATTTCCTAGGTTGTGTATTCAATATTAAATTTGATTTTAATAAAATTCCGTCGTTGCACAAAACGCTCCAAAACCTCCTCAAGTACCAGGGCATCATAAGACAGCAGGAGTACTCACCGAGGTCGTGCAGCCGTTGCTGGGCGTCTTTCTGCGACAGTGCAGCCAGTAGGCCCGCGTCCCCGACGCGTTGCCTGGCGACGGCGATGCCCACGGGGATGGAACCTGAGGGGAGATGCTCGTTAGAAGTTTTATAAATAAAAAAAAATAGGACCTAAAATGAATAGGCTGTGCAAAGATTTCTACATTTCGCCAGTTCTCAACTGAGAGCTGTGTGCGTGCTATGAGTTGCCGCCGTAATTTTAACGCGGACTTTCTTTCTATCCATCCTACTCGCACTCCCGTCATTACACGCGTCGCGAGCGGGATAGAAAGCAAGTCCGCGTTAATAACACGGCGGCAGCTCATGGTACGGTACGGCTACAGGCGTCAAGATAAATACCTTGAGTGTATTCGATTGGAGTACTAATAATTAATAAAACACAGTGCTACCAATGCTACAAATGCTACACAGTGAATAGTGGGATTTATACAGGGTGTTTTTTTTTCGACCGTTCAAATTCTATGTAGTGAATGTGTAGGTCATACTGACCAACTTTTACTATGGGGACAAAGTCGAAATCGCGAAAAAAAAATCAGCTGTTTCATACATTTCGGCCGGCGTAATGCCGCCAATTTGTATGAAACAGCTGATTTTTTTTTCGCGATTTCGACTTTGTCCCCATAGTAAAAGTTGGTCAGTATGACCTACACATTCACTACGTAGAATTTGAACGGTCGAAAAAAAAACACCCTGTAGAAAGTAAGTCCTCGTTACGCGACGGCAGCTCATGGTAATCACACAAACTAATGAATATGATACGTAGAAATCCTAGAATAGCGGTTGCAAAAACAGTTTGAGATGCGGCAAAAAATAACCAATTTGTGCCATATGGGCGAAGGTCCATGTGGTAGTGGTTTAATTACTAATGTTTTATATTTATCATGGTTAGTGACATGTAAACCATATGTCGATGTTGCTCAGAAAATGTCGGCACTTCGAGCTACAGTGCCAAACAACAACTAAAAAGTTGTTAGAGTTCTCCACTTCATCATTGATTAGAATTGGATAACACACAACTTTGCCCACTTTCACAACGTCCCTACTCCCAACCAGTTTCCCATACGAAACAGACATACACACACAAAAGCGTGCGTAAGGGACGATCGACATTGATGAAATTTCACGATCTTGAACTTTATTCCATTGTGATACGGAGAAAAAAATTATACGTGTCTACATCGTCGATGGGACAATATGCGTACACTTCGTAGGCAAGTCACACATTGCCGTCTCGCATACTATCATTCTCTGTCTACCAGGAGATTAGGAACGTTTGAAGTAAAATTAGAATATTCTAAATTCTGAGACTTCTGTGCGTCTCAACTCAACTCTGAAGTCTCAATTTACTATCGCTGACAGAACCAACTGGCTGTTTGTGAACCTTATAGGCTTATAGCAACGACAAAAGGCACTTAAAATGGTATGTTAAGTGTGTTGATGTTACGTAAACGTGATGGTTGAGAATTTAGAACTTGGACTTTGAGGATAAATAAGATTAACATTTAAGTATCACTAATAGTTAATAGTTATAGTACATTCCCTCCCTATAGGAATTGGAATCGTGCGGGTTTACCATTTTCTGCATCCTCCACGCGAACCCGAGGACCTAAGTCCCAGTTTATCAACCCAAGGCACCCGAAATGTACGTGCACAACACAGTCTCCTCAAGGCAGAACTTGTTGGCTCTACAGAAAAGTTAACCCGCAGCATGCCTTTATTGAGCCGTATGGTGACGCCAGTAAGAATACATTTATCACCACCCCAACACTTCCCGCGAGTGTCGTAAGAGTCGACTAAGGGATTAAAGTGTCAATGAATATCTCATTAAAGAAGATTGATGATGGGCAGCATCATCATTGTCATAGTGGACACACTACTGCGGCGATCGCCAACCCAGATAACCCATTTTCCCCTCACTAGCTCGTAAAGCGCTCGTTTATCCTTTAATACGAGCGGGTAAAAACGCTTTTTACACACTTGTGAATAAAGTAATTTGACATTTCTCTAATTCCTATAGCC
>JALPQI010021540.1:0-20085 GCA_025490895.1 Thaumatotibia leucotreta
TGTGAGAGAACCTTAACAATAAGATCTCAGGCGACTGACGGTTGCTGATGATGGCACATGTCAAAATAAGTAACATTAGGATGTAATAAAGGTTGCAATACACCTATTCAATCATTAAACTTATTTTTTTAATAACTCAATAACAGTAAGAGCTAAGACAAATGTATACCTGTGCCAAATTGCAGATTTCTAGTATTAACGGCCACTGAGCTATACTGCGGACAGACGGGCAGACGGACATGGCGAAACTATAAGGGTTCCGTTTTTGCCATTTTGGCTACAGAACCCTAAAAACATTTGATTCTATCTTTGACAAATTCAAAACCTCCTAACAAACAAAACGAAAGTAATAAATAACTTTATGAATACAAATAGTCCCTCAATATTCATCGCTCACTTTGACACATGTCACAAAATCAATTCCGCTGTCAGTCCACCGGAAGTGTCATCCGCAGGCGGCATGTCAAACGCGAGAAATTGAACTATTTCCGGTTCGTATTGGCTTCTTCAAATGCAGTGCTAGTTTCTAACATGTTGGTAAGAAAATTGTATTTTATCTTCGATATTTTAAGATTTTATTTTCACACGCTTATTTATGAAAAACGTACAAGTAATTAACAAGTCTATGTTTTGTCACTAGTTAATAAATCACAGAATTAGATTTGGATAGAAGAAACAAGTTCATTCATTTATATGGCGGCCGAGCGTGTCAGATTTTGTACTGAAGTTGTTACTTGCCTATGATTTTAAATATGTCTCAGGCCCTTGAGTATTCATATTTTTTTGTGTTGTTGTAATTAATATTGCTTAAGGAGGCATTATTAATGTTTTTGTTTACTTCAACTTACAAATTTGACGCCTGAAAGCTGCAAGCTGCGATTAAAGACTGACAACTCAGTGGATTTTACCGAGTTCATTTGACACGCTCTACTACGTTTGCTTGATCTATGGTATATATGACATATGTGTAATAAATGAAAATTTCATATTGACTGATAAGGACGTTCGAATAATTAGCTGCTGTAGATTTTAAGTACATACATGTGTTAGGAGCTATTACCCATAAACACTACGATGGGCAAGTAGATTGGCGATAACAGTAGTGTGTCCATTATGGCTACCCATCAATCAATAAATGAATGTTTGATGACACTTCCCTCTCAATCAAAGATAATAATATAATTACATAAATACATCATTAGCGTACATCAGTCCACTGCTGAACAACGGCCTCTCTTTACCCTATGCGTATGGACACATTAGCAGGTAAATGCCCATAATCGCCAGTATCGCCACGCTGGGCAAGCGGGTTGGCGATCGCAGTAATGTGTCCACTATGATTCATGATGCTGCTGCCCATCATCAATCTTCGGTAAATAAATGGTCAGTGACACTTCAATCCCTTAGCCGACTCTTACGACACCCACGCGAAGAGTTGGAGTGATGACAAATGTATTCTTACTCTGCCGTCACCACACGGACGAAAATTTTATGTGACGAAGGTAAACAACTGAGCTCTCAGCCCACCTGATGGAAAGCAGGAACTGAGGCCCATGGACATAGTGACCAAAAAATCGCCTATTATCTGCCTACCCTGAAGACTTAGATGGATTGCCTCTATGCTAGTAATTACACCGGCTATCTTACCCCCAAACCGAAACAGAGTATTGCAAACACTACTATTTAGCGGCAGGTTAACGGGTAACACAGTGGTAGCCCGGGCGGACCCTGCACGAGGTCCTACCAGCAAAAGAATAACATATAAGTATTTTGACTAAAATATTTATACTTAAAGCAACATACAAAATAAAAAACAGGAAACCACGGACCAGAACTCACTCAATTAAGCAAAGCCAACACAATTAGTGCCAGCTCATTATTACTAAAAACGCTAAATAAACTAAAATGCAATGGCTGGCCGACATAAAATACACAAAATGTGCTAATTTAAGCAAAATAATCGCGGCACTATCAGCGGACAACAACTGGTGCAACTACCCTACACGAATATAGATAAACTGGAAGTGCCTTTAACTCTTTAACTTATAGTAACGTCATTTTTACTATTTTTTTAATCACGGTTTGTTTTGAAGTTGGTTAAAATAATGTACATTACTATTGTACAATTGCGAATAAACCGAAATTCCTAACTTGAGTTAGGAATTTCGTTCTTGCACGTGTATCGTACAACGTTTTTCAGTACATGGCCCTCCGAAGATTTCGACCTGACGTAAAATGGACCACTTTTCGCACTAGCGCGTAAAAAAGCGCCATCTGTACTGAAAAAAATTTTTAGTACAGATGGTGCCATTTTTAGGCTCTAGTGCGAGAAGTGGCTCATATTACGTCAGGTCCAAAACTTCGGAGGGCCATCTGTACTAAAAAACATCGTACGAGACACGTGCAAAAAGGAAATTCGTAACTCGTGTCGATTTAAAACATCGCCACTCGTTTCGAATTTCATGTTTTTCGCACTTGTGTCGTAATGTACTATATTGAAATCGGTTGGCGTCAGTTATTCGTCCATTTGTCGTGCGCTTGCTTTATGCAAATTTATCCAGTGTCTAAAGTAAAATAGTTCCGTGTTTGAATCCCGGCGAGGGCATTATTTGTGTATTTTTTATCACTAAATTTTGTTCCTTGGTCGTGGCAGTGTATGTAGTTAAGTATCTATGTAATATATCGTCACCTGGTACCCACATCACAAGCCTTAATTGAGCTTACCGTGGGACTAGGTCGATTTGTGTAAGATGTCCCAAGAAATGTATTTATTTATGTATAATGTATTTATTTATTAAAGTAGTCGCTAATGCCAGTTTCAGAACAAAAGGGCCACTTCCAGTGCTATATCGGAGCACCCTGTATTCAAATGCGATGCTATCGCGCGAGCTCAGCTGCGCTGTAATAAAACACATTTGCAACACCCCGTACAATAGCGCTCTTACTACGAGTCTGTAATAACAACTCATCGCAAAATCTTTCTGAATTAAAGAAGAAAGGAAATCAAACGATTGTCGCCAAAAAGAGAAAGAAAAATTTAAAACGTATTCTTTTATGTATTTATTTAAACTTTATTGCACTAGGTATACAATTAGGTTTGGATGGTAATGCATTAAGGCATTCTCTACCAGTCAATCAATGGGCTAAACAAAAAGATTAAGTGGGTGCAGTGTCAATAAAAATAAAAGAAAAGAAACCTTATATTATTCATTTGGTGTGGGCCGTAAGAATACATTTGTCACCACACCAACTCTTCCCGTGGCTTTTGTAAGAGTCGATTAAGGGATTAGGGAATGTGAGTGTGTTTGTGTGTGTGTGTGTGTATTTGTGTGTGTCTGTCTGTCTGTGTGTTATTAAGTACTTATGTGCAACAGCGCAGGAGCATTTTTACGGTTAAAATTCTTTTCTATATTATAAATATTAGAAACCATCGATTTTGACTTTTTTAGAACAGGCAGTTGATCGTATTTTATATTTTGGCATTATTTCATCATCATCAGCCTATGATAGTCCACTGCTGGACGTAGGCCTCTCCTATTAACTATGCTTATAGACGCATTAGGAGGTAAATGGCCATAATCGCCACGCTGGGCAAGCGGATTGGCAATCGCAGTAATGTGTCTACTATGATGACGCTGCTGTCCATCATCAATCTTTAATCAAATATGGTCAGTGACACTTCAATCCCTTAGTCGACTCTTACGACACCCGCAGGAGGAGTTGGGGTGGTGACAAATGTATTCTTTCTGCCGTCACCACACGGCCATGATTAATTAAGACACTTCAAAAGTGCACGTTAAATCTACATAATTAAAGAACCGTTCGACTATGACTATCGAAAACTCATAGTACGCGCACATGTATGTTTATGCGGTGTTTAATGTGGACATTCGCAATTATTGTACGAGTTATCTTATGTATTACGGCTTTTATAATTTATCGTGTTTTTGATGGCTGCCTTTAGAGGGTGAAATAAAAAAATGTAATTCACCTTTCGTGTGTATTTTTTTATTGTATCGTGGACGAAGTTTTAACTTTGATTTCTTGAACATTGTTAAACTATGCGAAATGAATATTATTATATTTTAGGCTTCTAGGCTAATACGAGACAGCATAAGATGTGCTTTATAATTTGATGAAAATATATATCGAATGCTACATACACTATAAACTACTACTTACTACTACTAGTTTTGAGACTAGAACATCAAAAACATCTCCTATGACGTTTTCTGCATTTAGTCTATTCACAAAACCTCATTGGCGACGGAAATGAACTTATTTTTCGGCCACCCTGTGTATATCGTCGTTTAGTAATCGCATCATAAGCCTTGGTTGAGCTTAGTGTAAGACTAGATTAAAAAATAAATAAATATTATGACATCTTACACAAAACCACCTAGTCCCACGGTAAGCTCAATTAAGGCTTGTGGTGTGGGTACCAAGCGACGATTTATATAATATATAATAGATAGATACATAATATATAGGTACTAAGGCTGTGTATGTAACACAGCCACGACCACGGAACAAATATGTGTGATAAATTAATACACAAATAACGCCCTCACCGGGATTCAAACCCGGAACCTCCAGCTTCGTAGGCAGGGTCACTACCAACTAGGCTACAGAGGCTGACAAAGGTTGATTTGAGTAAAACTGCCCCATGATTTATATTTATTTGTGTTAGTTTTTAGGAAAACGTCCCACTTTGTCGCTTACCATAAAGACGAGATTTAAGTACTTGTATCTTTATATGGATAAACCGACAAAGCGGCTTTATGACAAACGACAAAGTGGGACGTTTTACTAAACTCACACACATTTGGTGATGAGAGGAACTTAAATCAAATTCACTAGATTTGCAGCACATTCCAAATGCATTCCCAATTTACCGTAACCTAGAAACGTAAGTCCTAATCCAGTAATTTCTCATTTGGAACGTAGCCATATACTAACGCCTCGAAATGACCTTCCAATTTAGATTTATTACCGCTTAAGAGTTAGTCTGTATTCTGTGTAGTCAAGCGATTTGCTTAGCGTCTAGAACCAAGGCGGCCCGTTTATTTTACAAAAACCTCGAAATAACCCAATATTTTAAAATGTTACATGTTTTTTTTAACTATTTGAGATAATCTTTTACCCGGTGACATTGACATTAGTTCTTTTTTTTACAGTGAAATGCCAAGATGTTCTGTCACTTTACAAGTTACTTCCGGTATTTAACTTTTAAAGCATATTCCTTCGAGTACTTTGCATTCCTAAGACTACAAAGTAGTTATGAAATGCCTTAACATATCAAGTTCAATCATCGAACCAGCGAGATGGTACTTCCTGGTTTAATTTGACGTACGTAATGCCAACATTTCATTGCAAGTTTGAGAAAAAAACTAATAGATATCAATAATTTTAACTAAAAATGTATGTGAGCTCAAGCTAGGTATTTAGTTAGTGATAAAATCAAGACTGTGTTTTAAAAGTGCAGCTATGCTATTCTCTTATTCACACATTCGACGATGCGTTCGTCAACGAGCACGACGACGAGACAGCCTTCACTTCGACGTAGAGCACAGCGCTGCGAAAAACGGTATTCACTAACATAGAACAGCTCGTTGTCGAACTGTAGGCGGTAACTCTCGACGCAGTGTAGTTCCAGCTCACGCCGCATTCGTCGCCGAGCGCTAGTGTCGTTTAAAGTAAATTAGTGAATACCATTTTTAGGCTCGACGCTGCCGCAGCGCTGACACAGCGCTGTTAGCAAGGCGGTTTCCTTAGTGAATAACACTGCAGGATTATGACATAATGCAAGTTTTTAGGTTTGTTTACATATTTTTAATTTAAAATGACGAATGGTACGTAGAAGCGTGGCCCATCGAATATATCTTAACTGACTGTACGTGGACTATAGACTTCGCAATTCTAGGCTTTAATGAATTCATTACTACGAGCATGCCTAGGTTTAGTCAATAATTAGGTTCTAATATTCTCTTTGCAAGAGAGAGTAGTTTTGAATTTGGAAGTAGGTTAAGGTATGATAAGGATAGCAATGTACCGAAAAGAAGTTTCATAAATTGCGAAACTTCTACAGAGAATGTTCTCGTCAATGTAAATTTTACAAGCAATCTAATCATGCCAAAACCGTTGTATATACATGCCTTTTAAAGTATATTTTAGTCCGTGTTTATTCAATTGTGAAATACAATAATCTTCATAATATTTTTTGTAAATTCTCATGGAAACATTCTCAAGGAGAACTTACTGTTAAATTCTCATGAAAAAATTCGGAAATTTCTGAGTATATTCCCGCAATTTTGAGAATGTTCTGCATCTTGTACATTTATTTATTTTTTATTTATTTAATCTTTATTGCACAAAAGAAAATCTTATCGTACAAAAGGCGGACTTAATGCCACAGAGCATTCTCTACCGGTCAACCTTAAGGCAAAACAGAAAAGAATGTAGGCGGTGCAACTTGCAAACTTAATAAAAAGACATACTAAGATAGGATACATACATACATAAATATACCTACACTTACATAAATATATGCATAAATATATAATAATAGAAATATATAAATATACTACAATATATATCTTACCATAAATTGTACAGTTGTAAGAAGATACTCAATTTTTCTTTGAACTACCAGTGAAGAAACCCTTTACAGATCGTTTAAAGGCGTAGTTATTTACATTGCTGCATAAGGATATAAAACATCTTTATATTGTTTGTATAAGTAAGAATTTGAATTCACTCGCATTCACAATTTGAGGTACTCAGAAATGCTTGTATTTTTCAGGCCTCAAATAAAATACTAATACGAAAACTAACCCATGAATCTCTGAAAGATTTAAAATTTTGGTATTCGCGTTCTACATTAAGATTCAATCCTCCCCTGGGGACCTATTGGAATTTAAAAGATGTCGCCTTTTACAACTTTGGCCTCGATTCGATTCATATAGTGACTGTCTTATCATCATCATCAGCTATCTCATTCCACTACTGGACGTTAGGCTCTCCTGTTAAGTAGCGTATATACGCATTTTTTATGTGACGAAGATAAACAACTGAGCTCTCAGCCCACTTGATGGAACGCAAAAACTGAGGCCCATGGACATAGCGATCAGAAAATCGCCTACGCGCTGCCTACCTTGAGGACTTAGATGGATTGCCTCTGTCTATGCCAGTAATTACACCGGCTATCTTAACCCCTAACCGAAACACAGCAGTGCAAACACTGCTATTTAGCGGCAGGTTAACGGGTAAGACGGTGGTAGCTATCTAAAGATAAATAACTACTGAAGTTATATTTCGTATAAAACGTCTGCTTTGGTGCACTTGTACTCTCTGTATCTACCATTTTACTAGTCGAGTAAATATTTCCGCACTAGAGCCAACAAAATTATACACGGCCAAGTTCGACATACTGCCACCGACCAATGCTGCTTCTTGCGACTTGGGAACTTTGCAACTTTGCACACACCCACAAATTTCGTATGCAGTCAGACCTGGGGAAATGGAACCTTGCCGTGGAATTTATATATACCTATGAAATATATTAACAACAACCACGCCTCTGCCCTTTGCTAGTCTGTGACCATGAGTAAGCCTATTTCAAATAACCACCATGAGTATGCCCATTGCAAAAACCTTACTCAAATACTTAAGTCGATTTGTGTAAGATTCTGATAAATAACTCTAACTAAATAACGACACTGTGATTTATGCATAATGCATGGAGTTTCTATCTATCAACTAACGTATCCTTTGACAGGTGTTTGTCTTTCGAATTGTCTATACTTTTCGATGTTCATTCCTTAAAAATATAGGTATTTATTGTCAAGACGTATTTTTACTAATATTCTCGATAATAGCGCTATATTTTACAGACACGGATAATAATTTAGATATAGACAGAGAGGTCTTGACCCTCGCTCCGGGACATTCCTGGTGCAAAAATTGTCAATTGCGATTCAGCGTGGCAATGCCGCGAGCGTGATGGGCACTTTTGCGCCGGGGATGACACGGGGCGGGTTATTTGACTTGTACTTTTGGTATTGTTTGTGACTTAAAATATATGTTCTTATTTATGAGAGACTTTACATCTCTTGTTATTATTATTCTATTTCAATTTATTTAAAATCAATTTTATGTTTGTTTTTTTAATGCATGTTAGTTGTAAGATGTACCATGATTGATTGAAAAAATTATTCCCGCCAAGTTTCTTACCGGTTCTTCTTGGGTCAGCGGTGTAGGGTTCGAACCGGAAGTAGTTTCAATACCTAGACGATTCAAAAGAGTTTGTTGCTATTCCAATTTGAATAAAGAATTATTTGACTTTGACTTTGACTTTGACTATGATGATTAAATGATTACGTTCAGATATAAACATAATATAAAAATGCGATGTATAGAGAGTATTAATGGCGTGGTGATAGCTAAAATAATACATATGTTAACACTCCAGACCCTCCCGTGGCGTGGATGTCGTAAAACTCGACTAAAGGATTGAAGAGTCAATGAATATTCGTTCATAAAAGATTGAAGATGAGCAGCAGCATCATCATAGCGGACACACTACTAAGATCGCCAGCTTCAACTTCCTCAGCGTGGCGATTATGAATATTTTGCGATCTTTTTCCACCCTTTTTGTTAATGCCTGAACAAGGTTTTTTTTCTAGTATTGTTACTTAATACATATATACACACTCTGTCATATTGAAGTACTTCGTCAATATTTAAGTCATATAAAACGATGTCACACAACAATAGTGTTACACACCAAGGTTCCATTTACCGAGGTCTCACTGCATAAACTTCAAGGAAGCCATTATAAGTGCGAGGGAGACGGAACACTTAATTAAATACTGCAATATCGGAGTAAGCAAAACACGGACTTCGGAGCAATAACACCGTCGATTTAGTTTACATCGCAGTGAAGAGAAAACAGTAGCTCAAGATTAACCAATTTGGGGTACTTTGTATTGATTTAAACTTTCACGATTATCACTCTTAATTTAAAAACAAACGGGTCTTAATCGCCATCTGTCAGCCTCCTTAGCCTAGTTGGTAGTGACCCTGCTTACGAAGCTGGAGTTTCCGGGTTCGAATCCCGGCGAGGCCATTCTTTGTGTATTTATTTATCACAAATGTTTGTTCCTTGGTCATGGCTGTCTATGTATTTAAGTATCTATATGTATCTATCTATTATACATATCGTCGCCTGGTACCCACATTATAAGCCTTAATTGAGCTTACCGTGGGACCAGGTCGATTTGTGTAAGATGTCCCAAGATATTTATTAATTTATTAATCTTTAGGCAGTGTCACTACCAACTAGGCTACAGAGGCTGACATAGTAGTTTAGATGGCCATACTGTGATTCTCTATTGTGTATTCAACATCTCGTTTGGATTGTTGAGAAGTTGTTCTGTTCATATTGTTAGCAGACAGTCTTACCCACTGCAGTAGTATTTTATAGCATATTAATTTTTTGAGTTCAATAGCTAAAACTTAAAAGCCGAGCCATACTAAATGCGTATGCAGTACGTATCGTAGCGCGTGCGTTGTAGTGTATGTAAAGGTCATAGTAGATGACACACTACTTGCACGTCACGGGCCCGTGCACGCCACGCAAGTGGTTTGAAATCTAATGTAACATTTACATACGTTACAACGCGCTCGCTACGCACATGTGCTACTGACGTATCTGGTGTGGCTTTAAATATACGCACAAAATATACACTACAGTCACCAGTACCTCTGTAGCCTAGTTGGTAGTGACCCTGACAACGAAGGGGAGATACCAGGTTAGGGCGTTATTTGTGTATTTATTTATCACAAATATTTGTTCCTTGGTCATGGCTGTCTATGTATTTAAGTATCTATATGTATCTGTCTACCGTCGCTTGGTACCCACATCACAAGCCTTAATTGAGACTACCGTGGGACTAGGTCGATTTGTGTAAGATGTGCCAAGATATTTATAATTATTTATTTATTTATATATGTGAGGAGTGTTTTGCATTGGGATGCATATTTAGGTCTACGGAGCGCAAATCAAATAGGGGGAATATTTTAACGGGTGTTAGTATCGCCCGGCGTTGGTAAACTCAGTATATGACATTTAATATTTAAATGTTTATACATAGTAGTGTTACTACTTAAAAAATAAATCGTCAGAGATAGTGCAATACCGCGTAACTAACAAATTCAATTAGGTTCAATTTGAGTGTGAAGCACGAAGAGGCGGAGGGGGTGAAGAAGAAGAGGCGCGGAGTAGCAGAATAGCCCGTTTATTGCTTACAGGTTACAATTTAGGCAAACTCACTAGATCTAGGCAACCTAACTTTTGGGTATGGGTAGATGTACCTATGCCTAGTGAGGGAGTACTAAGGTCACTAGACACTTTAGTGCTCAAACTAAGGTTGGGTCACAAAGCGTGCTAGGACGTAGTCCCTACTGCTGCTCAAATAAACCTCGGTCGCATGCCGAGGGTCATGATTCTCAGAGAGACAAACGATAGCGCGATCTAACTCGCCGACAGCACCATCTCTTGGGCGCCCGGTGTACCTAAACTACAGTAGTGCAGCTCGTGGCATCGTCGCAGTGTTTGCGCTTGCATTGCGCGTACCTGCGCGCCTTCATGGCTTGCCGTTGGGTGTCGCTAGTAGGGTGATGTTACAACTGTCAATTGTTTGATATTTGAATTCTATCTGTTTTGGTAATTACGCGGTATTGCACTATCCTTGACGATTTTCATAAATTTATTACTTATCGCTTATCGTATACGATTGCCTAATGGCATTTTGCATAATAGGCCTTAGACCTCCTTTCTCCTTTTCCAACATTTACACATCTTTCGTATTTCTTACCCCAAAATAGCGTGACAAAACATAAATACTTTTCACTCTTACATTACCAAAGTTCTAGCAATTAGTAAATTACTATTCAACGGAAATTCTCTCTTATCCAACACAATATTAGGCTCATTTTATTCTCGTAACCACAAATTCGGCTTCAGTAAGTAACAATATGAGAGAAAGTTCTAATGCACTTAGTCGGACTATTTGGTTTATTGCTACAAAGTTGATGTAAGTGGGAATGAGACTTAGTAAGTTTAAAGATTCATTGCGAATTGTTCTATAGATTACATCATCATCATCTCAGCCGTAAGACATCTACTGCTGAACATAGGCCTCCCCTCTGGACCTCCACATGTACCGGTTAGATGCGACCTGCATCCAGCGTGTCCCGGCGACCTTCATAAGGTCGTCTGTCTATCTTTTGTTGGTAATGATTTGGTCGCCGCGCCGGGATTTTTATTATAAAAATGATAAATTTAAGTCATCCCTGATCTTGAGAAATGATTTAGACCATTTTAGAGTAGTTTTGTGAAAATATATTGTTTACTTTTTTTGCCTCACAGGTGTGATGAAAAACATTGTGTGTGCCACGGGCGGTACAAGAATTATGATTTCTTATTTACCGCCCTTAATACACAATGTACTATTAAGTATCTATTATATACATATATGTCGTCGCCTGGTACCCACATCACAAGCCTTAATTGAGCTTACGGTCAATTTGTGTGAAGATGTTCAAAAATATTTATTATTATTTGTTTAATTTTATAGAAATAAAGGCGTGTTCAGATATTTTTGACTGCTCCGTACGCTACGATATATCTAATTAGTGCAGTCATTGCAGCAAAAAATACGGTATTACTTCCGAATTTTTTTACTGTGAACCGATTTGCATGAAATTGTGGAATTAGGCTCATCTCACTTAACTTCAAAAGTGA
Organism: Thaumatotibia leucotreta; assembly: GCA_025490895.1. Taxonomy (NCBI): domain Eukaryota; kingdom Metazoa; phylum Arthropoda; class Insecta; order Lepidoptera; family Tortricidae; genus Thaumatotibia; species Thaumatotibia leucotreta. The sequence continues at coordinate 11,807 of JALPQI010021540.1, forward strand.
AAATGATCTGAACTCCGCTTATTATTTTTAAAGGGTGTAAATAACACCTTAATGGAAAAATTGTCATTGAGCCATTTTTACGCTATAAAACATATCTTAAAAAACCGGCCAAGTGCGAGTCGGACTCGCGCGCAAAGGGTTCCGTACCATTATCAATTTATTATTAAAAAAATACAGTTAAATCAACCTACCTCAAAAACTATAGGAGATAATTTTATCAAACCAAAAATCGTTGATAGAGTTTATTAATGTGCATAACATATATTTTTTTCAGAAATTTATATGGCGTAGTTTAAAAAATAGAGGGGGGGGGACACATATTTCAGACTTTGAGACCTGATATCTCGAAACAGATTTGCTTAAATAAAAATGTGATGTATAAACCTTCATATCATTTTCTAAGACCTTTCTATTAATACCCCACACGCTTATGTACAACTAAAAAAAAAATTCTATCCCTCAGTTACATGTATGGAGGGCCCCCACCCCAATGTTTTTTTTTACAATTTAGTATCACATTCCTGTAGCGGTTCATACAACACATATCCTTACCAAATTTCGTTACTGTTGCATTTATAGTCTCCGAGTAAATTGGCTGTGACAGACGGACAGACGGACAGACGGACATGACGAATCTATAAGGGTTCCGTTTTTGCCATTTTGGCTACGGAACCCTAAAAAAAAAACAAATTGTTCATTGATTTATTTTACCTGCTACAATTTTGTTCTTATAAAATTTTCGATAAAACGTATATTTTTGGACATAAATACATGCAAAAAACCGATGAAAAACGTGAAAAAATTGCGTATTTTAAATTGCCAATAACATGAAAAGTATTGAATTTTTTGAAAATTTTGTGTAGGTAAGTTTTTTTGCTTAAAATTAGGCTTTCTATCGATATCCGAGGTTGTTTTGCCAAAAAAAAATTCACCCCCAAACAGGCAGGAACCCCCGAAAGGGTTGGCAACCAAAATTGTATGCAATTCGGTTAACAGTAAAAAATTCGGAGCAATAATGCTTCAATGACTGCAGTAAATGGCGAATTCACTAACTATATTATGTATACTTATACTGAGCACCCTATTTTATTTACATCCAAGATTTATGCCCACCATCACTCCACAGAAAGGTTGCGTAATAAATGTTTTTGATTTATTTTCGTTCAGCCAATGGAGGGCTATATCTTCTATTCGGTTTCCTTTTTTAATGGGGGATATAAACGATATTTACATTTAGCGTTAAAATACGTTTATGTTAGAAAGTAAAAAGTCTATTGACTTAGGTATCTATAAAAAAAAACAATCCATAAAATTATAAAAATAACACCTGGCATAACGATGTGGATACCATTCAATACTTTGCAATGAATGTTACATAATACAGGGTAAAACATAAGTCGTGAACAGCAATACGATTTTTTTACTTTTTAAACAACTAACAATTGAAAACATAAAGTCGATTGATTGCATGTAAATAAAATAAATCATCGATCAAATTATAAAAAATGACTTTTGGCATTTTTTACTACGTAAGTACCTTTATATATTTACTTTGCAATAAATATTACATAATACAGAGTGAAACATACCTAAGTCGTGGACACTAATAAATTTACCTAACTCACAATTGAATACCCCGATTGAAAGTAACTTAAGAATAGACATTGTTTTGTGGTTTTATATGATTTTACGTCTTAAGGTGATTTTACGAAATGATAATGGATATTTAAACAATTTAAAACGTTCAATGTAATAACAGTAACTCAAGCATTAACATGTTTCGCCCTGTATAAAAGATAACCTTACCTATCAAGTTTTTGTTGCATGGATTTTGTACAGTTCTGACTAACTGAAGAACGGCAGTTCTGACTAAGAAAGATACATTTGCCATACAATTGCTACGAAATATGTTTTTTTAAGCACGGCAGTTGCCATCAGATATATCGGCCGTGTGGTGACGGCAGTAAGAATACATTTGTCACCACTCCTCCTGCGGGTGTCGTAAGAGTCGACTAAGGGATTGATGTGTCACTTATTCTTTGATAGAAGATTGACGATGGGCAGCAGCGTCATCATAGTGGACACACTACTGCGATCGTCTATCCGCTTGCCCGGCGTGGCGGTTATGAGCATTTACTTCCTAATGCGTCACGCATAGTTAATAGGAGAGGATTACGTCCAGCGGTGGACTGAGATAGGCTGATGATGAATATCGGAGCTCAAAATGATTTAAACGTACACTCTAACGCCATGACATAGAGGCCTGTTTATAGTTGCTTGTGAGCACCCTAGCCACAGAATTAGATTTGGATAGAAGAAACAAGTTCATTCATGTGTATGGCGGCCGAGCGTGTCAGATTTTGTACTGAAGTTGTTACTTGCCTATGATTTTAAATATGTCTCAGGCCCTTGAGTATTCATATTTTTGTGTGTTGTTGCAATTCATATTACTTAAGGAGGCATTATTAATGTTTTTGTTCGCTTACAAAGTTCAACTTACAAAATTTGACGCCCGAAAGCTGCAAGCTGCGATTAAAGACGGACAACTCAGTGGATTTTACTGAGTTCATTTGACACGCTAAGTTATCTACGTTTGCTTGATCTATGGTATATATGACATCTGTGATCCTATCCGCTCCGATATGTACAGGGCGTCGCATGATATTTTGCTGAAAGAAGACTTTATGTTATTTTTAAAGGCAAATAAAACTGCATTCAAACTTTTTCTAAAACTTACTTGGTTCACCCGGAAATAGACTCACTACAATTTCTTTTCGAAATTTATATCAAACATTTTTGGTTATTCTTTTAGTTTTAGATGATATGTTTTTTAAGAAAAATTGTTATTTTTTTATCCACTCTTTCGAATGACATCATAAAATTCCAAAAAAATATTTTTTCGTATTAAAGTAGTTCGATGCCGATTGGATTTTTTTTAATGCAGTATTATTTCATTTTCAAAATAACATTAACCTCTAGCCGCCCAGAGACCTATAAAAAGGTCTCCTGAAACAAAATAAATTTTACTCTATTTGCTACAATGTCAATCCAAACATTGGCAAATATTACTGTCTGGGCGGCAGGAGGTTAAGTCTTCTTTCAGCAAAATACACTATCTACGATATTTAAGGTACTTTTCCTTCATGTCCCATAATCTTGGAACACCCGTTATATCAGATGGCGACTGTACAACAATGACGGAAACTTTATCAAATAAATAGTTTTATCAAAATAAAGTGCTACAGATGTCGCCTTTTATTATACGTACGTGACAGTCACGAGCTTTGCCCATTTGTAACTTTTACGAAGTCCTATTTGAAAATGGTGATTTAGTACCTACTTCAAAAAAGGAGCAGGATCTCCATTCAAAGGATTTTTTTATTAGTTTGATTTAAAACGGGATATTTACCATGTAAACCATGTTATAATATGTGTTTCTCCGTGAAGATGTCATTTGCAACAATGCCTAAATAAACAGGGCGTCCCAAAGTTATGGGACATTAAGGGGAAGTACCTTAAATATCGTAGATAGTGTATTTTGCTGAAAGAAGACTTAGTGTTATTTTTAAAATTTAGTAATAGTGCATTCGAAGTTTTTCAAAAATTACTTGCTTCACCCGGAAATCGAACAAATTAAATTTTTTTTCGAATTTCGAACCAAACTGGTTTGGCTATTCTTTTAGCTTTAGATTACTTAAGTCAATAATTAAAGTTACCTCTTCAAATGGAGGTAATTAAAAAAGCCAATTTTGTAATTTCATGCAAAAGTAAATGTTATTAATTACATTTACATATTTAAATAACTTAAATAGCCATTATCATTTCTTACAATCACCTTAAAAATTAGAAACGACCACAAAAGATAGGTACAAAAAAAAACTTTTTTAAGTTTCTTTCGGCACATTCAATTGTAAGTCGTTTATAGAGTTAGAAATCGTATTTCTGTTCACGACCTATGTTTCTGTATAACCAATTTGAGTTTCAAGCTGACGTAGTTATGTTGACAGTATTCTGACACACGCCTTCATATTAAATGTCACGCCGTGACAGGTCACAAACTGTTTCGGAAATGAAATTGCTGATTAGAAGTTGTCAGGTTTCTTGAAATCTACACACACCTGTCTTAAAAGTATACGATAAATAATAATAAATACAAATAATTACAAATCTCGGCGAGAAACAAGGTTACAGGCCACGTATCTCTATCTACTTGGCCTGTAACCTTTCGTTTCCCGTCTTCTATAGTAAGGTACCATAACTATGTGCAAAATGTTTAGCAATGGACCCAATATTTGTAATAAATAAAATGACAAGTAAGTCACAGATAATTTATTACGCGTCACACCTACCTTGTTGGCAACGGTTATCGAAACACCGGCAATTCAGCCCATATTTCCACCAAACTTGGGGCATAAATCTTAAAACTCCGCTTTTCGATATTCGACAACTTCGAAACATTCGAATTTCGACAAAATTTAACTTTTGTCAAGTTCTCTTTTTGAATGAAATATAGTGTCTGTTACGTTCAAAAACAGACGTCTTCTCAAAGGAATTGGAACCTTAAGCCCTCTTACTTTTTTGACTTTAAAGCTGAAATTCCCTTGTAGAGTTTTTGAGTTTTTATTTATAATGTATTTGCATTTGGAAAATTGCCCAAGGGAAAATAAAATGTTGTGAAATTGTCTGAAAACTATATCTCTACACTCTTTATGTTTTATTTTTCTTGGAGACTTATCACTTGTTCTTTGTTGTGGTGTTGTGAATGAATTTTAAAATAATGGATCTCGAAATGGGTGAATTAAGTTTTAGTAAAAGATATTTATTCACTTTTAGAGACACCCAATTAGCGTGAAAAAAAGTTATTTGCAGTGAAGATTGTAACGACTATTAAGCACTTAATTTCAATACAAAATCGGTTTTAATTGTATAAACTGTAATAGTTATTTGTTTTACTAGGGAGCAAAGTGATTGTTTAACTCTCGTGCAAATATTGAAACCTGAGCAAGGGAAAGATTCCAGAATTTGAACCACGAGCGCAGCGAGTGGTTCATAAAATGGAATCTTAAGCGATGCGAGGGTTTTAAGGCACGAGAGTTGAACAAGCTTTGCTGCCGAGTGAAACACAACATTTGTCACCACACTAAAGCGAGGAAACATGCGATATAAAACTCAAACATAACAAATTAGAAGTTATTTATTTGCAAGTCCTCAACTTCCAAAAAATCAACAAATAATAAAACAATAACCTCAAATATTTATCTTGCCATGGCAATGCTTAAAAATTCATGAAGATGAAGAGTGAAAGAAACCAAAACACGACTGAACTCGTTTAAATTTTATAAGAAAAAAATATTCGGATGCGTTCCGAAATTTGCATAGTGTCAACACTTTCATTATCCTCATCATTATCATCAGCCTATGATAGTCCACTGCAGGACGTAGGCCTCTCCTATTAACTATGCGTATAGAAGCATTAGGAGGTAAATGCCCATAATCGCCACGCTGGGCAAGCGGATTGGCGATCGCAGTAATGTGTCCACTATGATGACGCTGCTGCCCATCATCAATCTTTTATCAAATAGTGGTCAGTGACACTTCAATCCCTTAGTCGACTCTTACGACACCCGCAGGAGGAGTTGGGGTGGTGACAAATGTATTCTTACTGCCGTCACCACACGGCCAGCTTTCATTTTCCTATTGTTTTTATTTGTCGTATTTTTAGAACTTTTAATTAAAAGCCTTTTACAACAAAATGTGGTATTTAATTTGGATATATTGAATATAATATTATGAAAGCTTCATGTGTATGAATCAGTTTGAAATTATTGAGTTTTCGAACGTACTGTCTAGTTCAAACGTCAAAAAGCTTATTGCACTCTCAGGCCGTATAAGTTATTGCTTTAGTCTATCGAGAAGATTAAAAAACAAATACTTTAACCTCTAGAGATTAAAACACAGTTTTGCGCTCTGAAATTGAAAGACAAACAGCGTGTTTACGAGCAGTGTGGTGAAAACATTATTACAACATACTAAAGCAGATCAAACTTAAATTCCTAAAGATATCGTACTTAATTGTCGTTACGAATCTGACTGCAATTAATTTTGTCAGCCTCAGTAGCCTAGTTGGTAGTGACCCTGACTACGAAACTGTAGGTTTCGGGTTCGAATCCCGGCGAGGTTATTCTTTGTGTATTTATTTACCACAAATATTTGTTCCTTGGTCATGGCGGTCTATGTATTTAAGTATCGCTATGTATGTGTCTATTATATATATACAGGGCGTCCCAAAGTTATGGGCATGAAGGGGAAGTACCATAAATATCGTAGATAGTGTATTTTGCTGAAAGAAGCCTTAATGTTATTTTTAAAATTTAGTAATAGAGCATTAAAAGTTTTTCAAAAAAATACTTGCTTCACCCGGAAATCGAACCAACTACAATTTTTATCGAATTTTGAACCAAACTTGTTTGGTTATTATTTTAGTTACTATGTTTCTAAGGACACCCTGTATATCGTGTCCTGGTATGGGTACCACGGTATGGATCCCACGGTAAGCTCAATTCAGGCTTGTGATGTGGGCATCACAAGCCTTAATTGAGCTTACCGTGGGATCAGGCCGATTTGTGTAAGATGTCCCAAGATATTTATTTCATTATTTATTAAGGTTATGCAAATGCTAAAAATTTCACGTCAATTAGGCGTCCCTAAAACTAAATATGCCCAAAATTCAGAAAGTAAAGGTTATCTGAGAAATTATTTTTGTTTCACATACCATAATTTATCTTCCTTTGGCTAATCATATTAATTTACATGAGAGCCTACTTTACAGAAAAGGTTAGATAAAAATAAGCACGGCCAAGCCTTAGGCAAAATACGAGTACATCCAAATGTTTTATGTAAGTCCTTTTCAACAGCCAGTGAAACATCAATCTTTTTATTTAGATGTTTCATAAGGTTCATTTCCAGTAAAAATTTAAAAGTAGATACGTCATTTGAAGTTGTTGATACTTGTTAGGGGATGTTCGGACCTTGACCTTTTAGATTTTATAGAAAATAATTGTTTATGGTAAAATGAATATTTTAGGTATTTTCTAGAAGGAATTTGTGTTGATAATAGATTCTGATTATAGTACTGACTAAAACCAGTACCAGTATAAACCAAAAAACAAATATGGTTTAATTTTAATACACTATTACAAAAAATGGTGAAATATTATTTTAAAACATCATTTTGAATAACTTTAGAATTATAACTAACGTGAGACTCATATAGGAGTATCTAGCAGAGCGCAAGCCCGCAATACACGACGGGCTTTGGTCGCGGGTACTCCATGATGAGGATCCTCTAAATGGATCGAAACATGTCGAGCAATTATCGACTTAAATTACGTGAGTAATCCGTTTACTAAATATTTCATTTTTAAACAACTTATACTATGGGACCAAATAATATTAAAAATCAAGAAGAAAATCGTCGTTTCCATACATTTTAGTCAACCTAGATAGATGTTAGCCCATTTCTATGGAACAGTAAGTCTAGAACAGTTCAAATGTTCCGAATACGTATTTTATGATCAAACACCGGTTTCGCGGGGGCAAATCTGTACTGACGTTTAATAGTGCGAGGACACATTAAACTAATTTTATTATTTGATATCGATAAAAATGTCGTACAACCGTTGTGTAATTTCAAAAATTTGAATGAAGAAGGAAACTATATACACAAAAATAAACTTTTTGAGGAATTAACTATCTTTAATATTTAATATAATTTTCATAATACACAATCAACATTTTTTCTACATTTTCAGACTTTAATCTTCGTGGCCTGGGTGACAATATCCATTTTAGCCAACTAAACGACCTTTCTAGGTCAATTGTAGTAATTGGAGCAAATTCAAACAATTTATAGTTTGATGAATTTCTGTTTTATGACTCAGTTCTATTTCTTTTCCGGATACTTTTTTCTTGCGTGGCATTTTTAGCCGCCTTAAGAAACAAAAAGGTAGATTTAATTGATCGGAATGCAAAATAATATTGTTGTAGGTACTAGATGAATTATTCAACGATTCAATGGTTGTCAAAAGTGACTCGACACAGTCAATGTCAGATATCGGTTGTTTATAGTTGCGATAAGTATGAATGAAAGAGGTTTGCACATGGTTAAACTTATTTCAACTTAGCCATTACTTTAGTTATGATAATGATGGTTAAAAAAATATTTTTATGGATATCGATAAACTAAGTCGATATTTAATGAATCACTAGCACTGGTACAT
>JALPQI010021541.1:0-22829 GCA_025490895.1 Thaumatotibia leucotreta
GTCTCTCGCCCAACCTTGATTGATTAATAAAATTGTGTTTGACTAAGAATATTACTAAAATTTATAATGTTATTTAAAAATAAATGTGTGGTCGTAGAAAAAGTATTGTATGCAACATTGTTTAACTGAGTCAAAAAATGCTCGTGGCGTCTTTAATAACAATTTTCGGCTTCGCCTCAAATTGTTACCCACTCCACTCACCTTTTTTGACATCTCTTAAACAAGGGTTGCATAAAATACTATAAAACCATTGTCAGAGAACATTCGAACATTGTACTACATGCATGTTTGCATAATTTTGCATTAAACCAGCGTGACTCAGGCGACCGTAACTGGCAATAACAAACAGAAAAAAGTTGATTCACCCATCCAGGGAACTCTGAAAATATTCACGTGAATTCCATCAACCGTTATTCTTTATTAGCAAGTCGCCCGCCTCGTAAATATTACGCAACGTCTGTTTACGTCGACGGCACGTTAACGTCCCATAACGTAACGTAACGGGACGTCCATATGTCCATTCATGCGCCGGTTATGGCGCTTCCGCGTACTGATTTCATTTTATGCGCATGGCGATTTGGGCGCCATGTTTTTCAGCTATTAATGCGTTTTTAGTACAGTTGGTGGCTTTTTTAGGCTCTAGTGCGAGAAGTGCGTCAGGTCCAAAACTTCGGAGGGCCATCTGCACTAAAAAACGTCGTACGAGACACGTGCAAAAACGAAATTGGTAACTCGTGTCGATTTAAAACACTCCCTATCGGTCGTGTTTTAAAACATCGCCACTCGTTTCGAATTTCGTGTTTTTCGCACTTGTGTTGTAATGTACCTACTATTTTAGGTTACAATTATGAAATGAACTAAGAAACGTTACAGCTTTGAAACAAATCTCTACATTGTTTTTGTCATTGTGTCCTATGTTTAAAGTATGTTTTAAAATGGCACACCACAACATATTTGAGCGCTTCTAAATGTAAAAAAGTTTATGTAGAAATCTCAAAATAGCTTTTTTTTGTGTTAGCTTTTGAATAGTGTTGCTTATTGTCTAGATTACAGCTAGGTATTGCTTGATGTGAACTAAATATCTAAATAACGACTTAATAGTATAACAAGGTAATTTAAGCCATCGCTTCCTATTCGTCCCCTTACTACGCTTTATTGAATTTGAGGACAATTGCACTGAAGGTTAGACCACCCTGTATTTCAATTTTATTACCTTCATCAAAGAAGTATATACTCTTCAAAATAAAATAAAAGCCACTGAGGTTTTTTACTGCAACTTAAAAATAATTATTTTATGTATTTAATTTTTTTACAATAAAAAAAACAATTTCTTTTTACCTTCAATTCAAGTGTCTGTTTATTGCTCTAACGATTAACGATTAAAATAAATAAAAAATGTTTAGATATGCTACAATCTTCAATAAAGTAGCAATCGCGAGATATACAGTAATTTCGTAAAGGTACTAAAATAATAATAAGTGACACAATTTAGCATTTATACAACGAAATATAACAAGGTATCGATATTATATCGACGCGAACCATTCATGCGAAGGGATATATTCATTGAGAAGGGCTAAACTGTCCAATATTAGAATTAATTAATAATTCTAGGAATACTTGCTTATGGCTGTCTCACCTTATTAAACTCCACACTTCTCATCCTATTCTGAAAATTAACAATTACACAGTCTGCACAAAACCACCCACCAAGAATGACCAAAACAACCCCTTAGCAAAACATCACATTTTACTAGAACCTTCTCTATAGTTATGCCCTTTTAATACTAAACATGTTAACTCCTTACTGAAACATCACAAGTTTCTAGAATAAACTCCGCGCTTATGTCTCTCCGAAGCTAAAATCCTTCGTAACTAAAACGTCACTACCAACTAACACTTTATCTGGGCATTTCTCCGAGCGTTTCAACCGCCGTGACTTCGGTGGCAGCCTCCTCAAGGTGCGGTTAAACCGAAAGAGCATTCGCTGTTCTAGCGCCCGTTCTACGAAATCAACCAATCACGTTTTGTGTACCGATCGAATTTCGTAGAGTGGGAGGTTAGAACAGCGAATGCTCTTTTAGTTTGAACGCACCTTCACACTAATCCCGCGAGAGATGCGAGAACTTTTGAATATACAGGGTGAACGATGTGAAGTATTAAAAAAAACTGCAATTTTTTAGTTGCGAAAATTTATTACTATAAGTAAGAAAAACAAGAGAAAAATATTAAATTTTGTAATAAAATTTACTTTTAGTCAAAATATTTGCTCGTAGCACGTTTGTGATCCAGATCCAACCACTACGGTATGTACTAGTGAAATACGATGGTTTTCTTCATTGCATTTATGCTAGCATGTTTAATAACATGCTAGTAGCAACTAGCATGTTTAATTGCTCTCACCTTTCTCTTCAAAATAGACCAGATAAACAGTCCGAAACTGGAGAACGGACACGTGAAATTCTGTTTTCAGCCAGCTTGTCTTCTGTTTCTGGTTCTTACGAGCTTTATAAGCCGAAGCTTAGTCTTATGTTTCTGTTCTCTTTCTTATTTTTGTGGTCTACAACCCAAATGTTTGCTTACTCAAATGCGGTGTCCAAAACATATTTCCGATAATAAGCCACTATTACTTTGACACCAGACTCAATAAAATCTACTTGGTAACACTTCATATCGTTCACCCTGTATTGGTAGACGTAGTTGACAACTACCAAGATATCCAAAAAATGTATGAGATACCCACGGAAATCGGGTAATAATGTTGCCGCCGAAGTTACAGCGGTTGAAACGCTCGGAGAAGTGAACATTTGTACTTAGGCTGTTTTGGAAGTAGATATTTTTCATCTTTTAATTAGTTCTGCGCCTAAAGTGATTGTGAGGCAGGATGTCGGCTATATCGGGAGACGGGGGAAGGACGCAGGGACAGGACTTTGAGATTGATGGTGTTTGGGAGAAGCTAGCTGGGATTTGGTTTAGCTGGGGAGATATCAGAGCAATACGTTGATACAACATTTTACTACAGATGGTGCTTTTGTACGCATTAGCTCAAGAAGTGGTTCATTTCTTATCAGGTCGGAACTTCGGAGGGTGGCTTATGATGGTCCCGTGATTATCGTTGTTGTCGTCACCACAGATGTCATATATACCATAGATCAAGCAAACGTATCTACTTAGCGTGTCAAATGAACTCAGTGAAATCCACTGAGTTGTCCGTCTTTAATCGCAGCTTGCAGCTTTCGGGTGTCAAATTTTGTAAGTTGAAGTGAACAAAAACATTAATAATGTCTCCTTAAGTAATATTCATTGCAACAACACAAAAAAATATGAATACTCAAGGGCCATATTTAAAATCATAGGCAAGTAACAACTTCAGTACAAAATCTGACACTCTCGGCCGCCATACTAATGAATGAACTTGTTTCTTCTATCCAAATCTAATTCTGTGGTCGTCACGTTCCAACTAGCTTACAATTGCAAAAGGGACGCGTAGTACGATAAAGGGTAAACTCGTGACCATGGTAAGACATGGCCCGTTTCTCGAAAGCTTGTAACTTGAAATCAAGTGAAAGTCTCTTTACAACACTATTAATTAGATAAGGACTTCCGCTTGTATTACAACTATCCCTATACAAGTTACAAGATTTCGAGAAATATGCCCCTGTATTGAACTTCGTGCGATACTAGTGCGAAAAGGACCCCTTCGGTCGTATTTTAATTTATAGACCTTCGTTTCGAACTTAATTATTTTGCACTTGTATCGTTATGTACTATTTTGACACTGCATGTAAAATATACCTGCCGTATGTTTTAAATTCAAATTAAATCAGTGCTTGATAAAAAAAACGATTATTTCAGAAATATTTGGTTATGTGGTTACTCGTAACGCATTTTGATTTTAAATTAAAATCCCTACTTTATGAAAATGCCTAGCAGGCTTAGTAATTAACTAAAATAGCACGTTTGTAATCAATCAGTCAGTAGCACATCTGTTTTTAAAACCCCGAGTCCTTGTCAAAAGCAAGACAATCGACTCCTTTCAGCTGGCATAGTTCATAAAATAGGAAAACAGATGTCTCGTGATAAGTAGCCACCTGCCTTGGGACATGTATAGATGCCTAATCTCTTAAACTTTTAACACGGCTACTGAATACTGAGCTGAAAATGTATTAACTTGGACGCAGTAGTTATAAAAACAGTAGGTGCAGTTGTACATGCAAACTGAGGTACCCATCAAAAGCGAGTAAGCAATGAGCTATCGGCTATTTTCTCAAAAAACGAACAACGCATAATAGTAGTACAGTAAAAGTGATGGGTCTTTCCCGGTAATTTCCCAATCTTACCACGGGGAAAGTTTCCATTTGGGAATATTCCCCATACTGTGTTGGGTAAGTTACCGGGAACGACCAATCACTAGACATAGCTGTCTAGCTGGCCGCTGGTGGTTCACACTGTCGACGAGTAAAATTTCCAACAGAATTCAATCGTCTGCGAAGAAAAATCTCACCAGTCGCTACCGTATATGCATTTTTGCAGCAAAATGGTACTCGTTTAGAATTAAAAAGCTCTATTGCTTTGAAAAATAGGATGAGCGCGAGCCGGACTCACGCACTGTGGATTTCCTACCACATACAGTCAGCTCCAAAAATAATGTTGATGATATTGAAACCTACACAAGTTTCAATTATCATCAATATGTTTTTGGACATACGTTACATACGTTTTGAAATGTATAGATATTATAAGAGGCAATAGTACAAACTTATATTTCCACGTGTTTAGACAACAACGTAAAGGTGCATTCAAACCAAAAGAGCATTCGCTATTCTATCCCCCCACTCTACGAAATTCGATCGTTACACGAAACGTGATTTGTTGATTTCACAGAGCGGGGGATAGAACAGCGAATGCTCCTTTGGTCTGAATGCACCTTAACAATTTCAGTTTCGGATGTTTTCTATACTTGAGTTGACTTGATTACATGATGAATTTTTGCCAATGTCGTGTCTCAAATTGTTTCAAGATTTACCGCCAGATAAGAGGGAAATAAGTCATCATCAGTCACTAGATATTTCAAGTATAACTGTACTAAAGTGTCATTCTCACCCGAATGTATAATCAGAATGCGCCCCTAGTGCGCCAAAATCTGCGCTCAATATAAAAGCTTATTATATTCTCCCCTACTGTTCCCCTCTTCACTATCCACAACCAAAGGATACAAACAGAAAAAACACATCTCTGTAAACATCCCATCCTCAGTTTAAACGCGACCGGCTAGCGCGACGCATGTGTTTCTCACGTCTATTTACAGTGCCATATATCTATACGAATAAGGTTCATAATAAGACCGACGGTTTTTAATTTAACCGTTGATTGGTGTTCTCGGCTCTGTGATTGTCAGTTGTTTTTGAATTCGTTCGAAACGGTCAGATGAGATTTCGAATGTCGTGTTTTTGTTTTAGAATGTGACAGTTTTGTTTATATAAACTTTTTCAATTTGGTTATATTTACATTTCGGTTGTGTTGTGTTTTGGTTAAGGTTTGTTTTAAATAGTCGGCTAGTGTGCACTCAAACAATTGGACCCTTAGGCCCGTTAGAAACATGGCAAAATGAAAAGTATAAGTAATCAATTTCTTGCGATTTGAATGGTATCGTCACTTTGACATAGTTGACATTGTGTGTATTGGGTTGAAAGCTTTGTTAAAAATTTGTTTTCCGATGTACCTATAACTGAGCGATGTATAGATACATATATACATTGTCTATACATTCATGACTTAGATGCTTGACAAGCTTTCCATAACACACAAATTATTAACCGTCAACACGAAATCAAAGCTAAACTCTTCAAAATAATAATTCCAATAAGAAAGTCACAGCTTTTCAAATAATAAAACTCCCTTCCCAACCCCCTCGAATAGCTACAAAAGTGCACTCCATTATAAATCATTCATTATTGCATCAATGACGGTTATAGTTGATTTGCTGCACCACTTGGCTATGGCGTTTATTGCTCTTAACTTTTGTTTATGATTTCGTTTGACCGCCTTATAATTGGATTATTTGTATAAAGTGTGCATTTGTATTGCGAGGGATTTTTGCTGTATTCCAAACCCTATTTGGGACTACAATGTCATATAAAATTTCAATAAGGCTTGGTTTCAGAGTTGACTACAATTTATCTTAACGTAATTCATCATAAACCACGACTTTTATTAAATTACAATGTCTAATCTTACTGGTTTTTTGACTAGCGTCCGGAGCGTTCAAAAATATCTGAACATAAAGGCATGTTTTGGCATAACGATAGAAGCCAGGGTGCTTATACAAGTTGCCAATCGCTAACGTTTAATCGTCAATCGTAAACGAAAGGCAACTGTCTTTGTCGCACTAATATGAAAGAGTGACAGAGAGGGAAAACTACGATACGCTACTTAGCGTTAGCGATTGGCAACATGGCTAAGCATCCTGTTCAGATAATTTTGAGTGCTTCGGACGGTACGATATATCTGATGGCGACTGTACAACATCAACTATCTCTTTTTGACATTTCAGTATTGTTTATTCGTGTCTCTGTGACAACATGTTTTATAACGTTATCCAATCTTGGAGCATCTTTAGATAAAAATAAATAAAAGAATACTTCGCGAAACATACAGCAAACATGACAATAGCAAAATAATATCTTTTATTTTTTATTCCAGTTATAAGAAATAACATATATTATTTTGCTATAGTCTTGTTTCAAAACTGGCAATATTCAAAAAAGTTCAAAATCTGCCCATAAAATAGAATCTGATCAGAAGCGCAGAGATTTACGTTCCATTCAATCAATCCTCATGGTCATGGTCGAGTTATGTTTCATTGATAGTAATATACGAGTACAGAACAAAAGTGTTATTATCAACAAAAGTGTTGTAACATAAAGTGTTATTAATTGAAAACAATAACTAGGTACTTAACAATATTTTGACTACAGATTAAATCTTAAATCACAGCGTTCCCGCGAATGTGGACAGTCTACAGGTATAATAGGACAGCTGCCATCAGATATATAATATGCAGCGGCCCTGGTGCTCAAAAATATCTAAACATGCACTCCACAGATGTCATATATACCATAGATGAAGCAAACGTATCTACTTAGCGTGTCAAATGAACTCAGTGAAATCCACTGAGTTGTCCGTCTTTAATCGCAGCTTGCAGCTTTCGGGCGTCAAATTTTGTAAGTTGAAGTGAACAAAAACATGAATAATGCCTCCTTAAGTAAAATTAATTGCAAAAACACAAAAAAAATATGAATACTCAAGGGACTGAGACATATTTAAAATCATAGGCAAGTAACAACTTCAGTACAAAATCTGACACGCTCGGCCGCCATTCAAATGAATGAACTTGTTTCTTCTATCCGAATCTACATAATTCTGTGATGCACTCAATAGAGGTACTCAGTAGAGGTAGAGTAAGAGCTGGCGACGCATCAGTATTGCGATACAGCAAGGAAATGCCGCCAGCATCCTCGGTACAATGCAACAAGGGCAAATCTTAGATATAGGTTAGGTTAAGTAGATTAGTTAGATTTGATCTATATATGTACATCAATTGTAGTTATGAAAATAAATATATTGAAAAAAAAATAGAGGTATGCTTATAATGTTTGTAACACCTTGGCCGCTCCGATTTATCTGATGCCGATTCTAGCGGACTCTATAATAGTCTGTTTATTCTCTCATCCGGTAGGGGTGTTGACCTGTTGATGGTTCTTCCTTGACTAAGGTCCGAGAAACTGTACTCCAGGGAAATTAACTGTGACATGTTGATTGTACCTAAAAGGAGGTTATACTTCATATATGTATACTCGTATGTGCAAAACATGCCAAAATAATAACATTATTTTCATGGACGTTGAGTATTTTGTTAACTCGTTTTAATTCATTGATAGTTAAAGTACTCTTGCAAATTATTTGTTAGTCCTTACCTATCAATTTTACATTTTATATTTCGTAGAATTGGACAAAACATTTAGTTTACGCTTCATAAGTTTTTATGAATAAGATAAGTCGTCTCTGGAACGATCTCCCTCTAGTAATTCGTCAAGCGCAGAGCAAATTTTCTTTTAAACGCAAATTACGTGAACATCTGCTTCGCGTACATCAAGGGTCATAGTGGGTGTTGTGGTTGTGCATGGGTACATTGTTTTTATTATTATGTTTTTATGTATATATGTAAATATATGTATGTATTTTATACGATAAACAAAATATTACTTGTTTTGTGACTTTAATGTTTATTTCTCTGTTTAATTATTCCGCACCAAATGTAAGTTTTCTGTTTGACCCAATGGTTGACTGGTAGAGAATGCCTTAAGGCATTAAGTCCACCATTTGTACTTTTATTATTTTGTAACTGTGCAATAAAGGTTAAATAAATAAATAAATAAATAAATAAGTTAATGCTCACATTTACTCCCGTTTACCGCCTGTAATGTATCATTCACAAGTGTCTCATAGAAGCAAAATACTACGAACTTTGACTATCGTAAATTTAGAGTATCTCTCTGTCCCAACGATGACTTCGTTGGAATGAGAGAGACGCGGTAAGCTCAGAATAAATTCTTCGTATCTCAAACCGTATCCCGTTTGTCGTTTCCTAGAAATGCATTCATGCCGGAACCAACTGGGAAGAATTCACTGACACATGGCAGTTTTGTTTTGCTACTTTAAATAAATTATTTTCTCGAAGATGCTATGAAATGTTGTTACGGTCCAATAGTACGTGAAAAATGTCGTTGAGAGGTTGGTTAGATAAGTAAAGTTAATTAATAAAAAAGGATATTTCATACATAATAGAAATACGAAAGTACACTCAACCTGTTGGAAATTTAGGACATTCTACTTAGAACCTTGTCATAATGACAAGTAGCAATGACAAGAGATTTCTTACAATTTGATTTACGGCGCCACTTTGACACAGTGCTTGAATGGCCTAGGGATCCAATTTCGTTGACTGTACGTATTTTTTTTAAACTAAGTAAGCTCTTTTATTTTTAAAATCCATCCTGGAATAACAGATTGTAAACTTATAGTGCCACATGCAGAGGTTCTAATGTTTTAAACTATTTTCACTAGCACTTCAAAGCAATGCCAAACTATAATAGTCTTGAATGACCTCTTAAACTAGCTTTATTTAACCTTTTTCCCAACTTATCCCTCGTACGTTATTGTATCCTAAAAACAATCGAACATCCACAATCTTACCCACAAATCTTATGTCAAGTGCTTAAGGTTCAAATTAGTGTAGATATTTCTATCGTAGTGCACGTGTTTCCGTTGTTTTTTTACTAATATCTATTTCTGTCTGTCTGTACAGCTGCCTTTGTTTTGCTACGCTGTTGTGGATGTAGTTTAAAGTTTCATACAACTTGTTAGATGTTAATTAAAAGTAAAGGATCGTAATTACTAATTAAATTTACGAGTAACCGGTTTAAACATGGGTAAACTGGATGCTTAGCCAAGTTGCCAATCGCAAGCGCTTAGTAGCGTATCGTATTTTTCCCTCTCTGTCACTCTTTCGTATTAGTGTGACAAAGACAGTTAGTTGCCTTTCGCTTACGATTGGCGATTAAGCGTTAGCGATTGACATCTTGTCTAAGCACCCTGGTGTCGAACTTACTTTGTAGGGTTGTTGTATGTCTGTCTGCATAGCGGTAGGTAAGGCTAAAAAATGTCATGTACATATAAATTGTTCAGACAAAATGGTGAATAAAAAAACCACGTTTTGCGATACCAAAACTTGCCTAATAATTGACCAAACAAACAAAATACATGGATTAAAAGTAATCTAAATATCTACAGATAAAATCTTGAAATTTATTTGACATTCGTTTTTCTTTTAAAACATTTTACAATTACTGTACGTCTTTAATGTAAAATCCGTATTTGTTTGTTTTCTTTTGGTTTTGTCAAAGTACGAAATAGAATTTTCTTTCTACCGCCAATCTTGGTATTGGTACGTTAACGTTTTTCGTTCTGCCGCTATTTCTCTCCCTATAGCTTTTCGCGGGTAGGCGATGAGTCATGCAATGTGTCACCAAGCTTCGACGTTTCATCCAGTTTTATGTGACCTAATATTGTGAATCTTTAGATTTTTATGTCCAATGTGATCTTCTCAAATCTGGCCGCGGTATACAAGGTATTTATACTTTGTTTTGATATTCAGTGATTGATAGATGATGTTGTTGGTTTAGAGGTTGTTTATGTATTTAAGTTTTATTTCGGTTAACATGTAAAATTCATCTAATCCTAGATTGGCATCTATATGTGTGTCTTTTATAGTTTTTTGGCATTTCGAAATAAATAAACTAATTAATAAATGATTTATCGCAAATAAACTAACTTGACATGTCAAAATTGTAATACTTCTTGAAAAAATTGCAAATATGTAACAATCACATTTATAAATTATACACGATTTTTTACAGTATGTATTATTATTTCATAGGTAATTAATATATGCCATTTTTTATTTATTTTTATGTTATAATTTTCAAGAAAGAGACACGTAAAGATAGTTTTGATTACTTTATTTATAATGCTAAAAAACGAAGTAAAATCTTGATCTCATTGTTAATTTCGGTCATGGTCGAAAGAATTAATTCTGTATAATGTTCTGCGTTTGTTTTATTCAAGAGGTTTTTGATTCGCTATTTGTGTCGTCATTGTCTTTGTTTTGGCTGTAGGTGTAAAGTGAAGTGAAATGTTGGTGGGAAATAGCGTTTGTGTATATGTGCTGTGTTTTGTTACCTGAGATGTGAGCGCTATGGTGATGTTGCGGAGGTTCATGGTATGTTATTCTTCTAAGTTATAAATTAATATTGGGTCACATTACCTACGAAATTGGCGTTTTTGATCATAGACTTTAGTTGGTCCCTAATTTAATGGGTAGTTCTATGCGATTATTCAGTCGCAACAATCAAGTCATTACCATTCCCAAATTATTGACGAACTGCGTATAAATAGTGGAGTCATTTTCGATTATCTTGTAGCAGACGTATGTTTGTCTGCTATTCTGGCATAATAGTGTCGTTTGCTTTTATAAAACGGTAAATAAAGTGGTGATGGTAATGAACAAAAAAAAAAAACGCGTAACAAAATCGCATAGAAACACCGTAATTATCTAAAGAGTAACGTACAGTGCACTGTGGAACTGTGTTGTTTTTTTTTTCTTAAGTAATATAAATAAATAATAAATAAATATCTTGGGACATCTTACACAAATCGACCTAGTCCCACGGTAAGCTCAATTAAGGCTTGTGATGTGGGTACCAAGCGACGATATATATAATAGATAGATACATATAGATATTTAAATACATAGACAGCCATGACCAAGGAACAAACATTTGTGATACCTAAATACACAAAGAATACCCTCGTCGGGATTCGAACCCGGAACCTCCAGCTTCGTTTTTACATCAAAAAACTATACACAAAATACTTTGTCCGGTAATAGACTTTTCACAAAATTTTCCATACAAAACGCCTATTTCGTAGGTAATGACCTAAAGGTGCATGCAGACCAAAAGAGCATTTGCTGTTCTATCCCCCACTCTACGAAATCAACGAATCACGTTTCGTGTAACGATCGAATTTCGTAGAGTAGGGGGATAGAACAGCGAATGCTCTTTTAGTCTGCATGCACCTTAATAATATTACCTAGATCCCCAGATTTACCTTTACTCAGACTAAAGCTACTTAAAGATAGATTAATCTCTATCAAATTGCTAAATACTACTGTTATATTAAAGTAGTCATACGCTAGCCATAACTTTGATAGCCGCGTGACTGATGCTATTTCTGGTCTATACCACCACCAGGTGGCAGTTATTATGGTCCATATGATTGAATGTAGTACTTAATACTCGTACTATAACGACATGCTAATTATAACTTCGTGTGTTTTTCTGTGGCTTAGTGAGTCACGTGGTTTTGTTTGTTTACTTTGTGTTCGATTCCATTCTAAAATTACAGATTAGTGACGTATGATCGCCATAGATATACTAATTAATTATTTAACCTTCGGCATACGAGGATCCCTCACCTCTCAATCACCCTTAATGTATCGAAACGTCATATAAACGTTTTGCACCTCGTATGAGTTAATATCAAAAATACAAATCGACGTTTCCATTAATTGAAATATACAACTTTATGATCCAATATTACAACGTTGATATTTTAAGAAGTCACTCCTTGCTGCAATATCTTACAAGTGATTTTCATATTACAAGGGGCTTACATCTAAGTGTTTTATATTTTTGTTAGTAACGCCAAGACAAACATACTGCAAATATATTTTTGAACACATAATATGTATGTTTTCTTATTCTCGCGGCGCTGTGCCCTATTTATTGCGAATAGGTTTACGTTTTGTCAAAGTTCGGAACTTTTAGTTAATTGGTCAGATCATCGAGATCGTTGTACTTTCATTACGGATGCGAATTACTGATTGATCAAAATTTGCTGGTGCGATTCATATTACAACAGTTTTAAATTTATTAAGACAACTAATTCGGGTCATATAGATAAATTCTCGTTTATTCTGTGGACTTTTTAAAGGTTAGTCCAAATGTGAAGGTAAAATAAAGCCCAGTTTTTATCCTAGCATAAATCGAGTCTCAGCATTGATAATTTTAAGGTTAACACACAAATTATAGGCACAATAATTAAATTTACACCATAAGAAAAAGGATTTTTATTTTAATCAACCTGTATGATACATACCTACTTGTACACAGTAAGCTTGTTCCCCATACATTCATAAGTGAAGATCGCCCCACCGTTATATGTCACTTTGATAAAAAACCTATTGGCTTTTCAAACCTTAGGTAACTCATGGAAATGAGGTGTCAATCTGGATGCAATAGTGGAGGCTCTCCAAAACCATCATCAAGTAAAAAAATAAATAAAGCTTTTATTAGCTAAAATTATATAATGTTTGCATGCCCATTTGTAGTGAGAATACTTGTACCACACAACAACTTCCCTGTAACATCCCTGTGATTGTAATCAAGGAAATAAATGATTGATTGATTGATTGAAGTTCGTGTTGCATTTCGATCTTAAGGTACTTAGCTATGAAACATCTTGGTTGCATATAAGGTCCTAATTTATTAGTTGCAGATATTTTAACACATGATCAAACACCGGTTTCGCGGGGGCAAATCTGTACTGACGTTTAATAGTGCGAGGACACATTAAACTAATTTTATTATTTGATATCGATAAAAATGACGTACAACCGTTGTGTAATTTCAAGAATTTGAATGAAGAAGAAAACTACATATACAAAAATAAACTTTTTGAGGAATTAATTATCTTTCATATTTAATATAATTTTCAAAATATACAATTAAAATTTTTTCTACATTTTCAGACTTTAATCTTCGTCGCCTGGGTGACAATATCCAATTTAGCCACCCAAACGATCTTTCTAGGTCAACTGTAGTAATTGGAGCAAATTCAAACAATTTATAGTTTTAATGAATTTCTGTTTTATGACTCAGTTCTATTTCTTTTCCGGGTACCAAATCATTTAATGTTTCGTTTAAAGTTGAAATGCCGACGTTTTTCTCTAACACTGTATGAAGTTTTTTGTGGATAATTTTGCCTTGAGGATTCAGACGTAATCTTGATATATGTATGTACTTTTAACTTATGGACAATATTCAAACTGGCTTCTAGACTTAAATTTTGTGTTTGTAATTTTTCAATGGTATGATGGATAGATTGTTGGCTATCCATTTCAAATCGTTGAGAATGTTTATATCATTCATTGCCCGTTTTGCTTTCAATATATACGTTGATTCTTTGTTATTAAACGTTCGTACGACTTGCTTGATTGCTGGTAAATATTTATGATAATAAAAAGCGGCTTTCATCCATGTTACCCATCGTATTATCGACTCGACACAGTCAATGTCAGATATCGGTTGATTATAGTTGCGATAAGGTTAAAAATAGATAAAAAAAATTAAAAACTAGATCTAAAATCTACATAAACCTAAAAATTACTGAAAAACATTACAAAAAGAAGTTTAAATTTAATTAAATTTATAAATAAAAAACGGGCTCGAGCTCAGTGCCTTGCGGCAGGGTGCCAAGAAGGCTGGCGGCATTGCCGCGTTGGACGGCAATGCCAATACGTTGTGCAAGGTAACAACCAGCCCTCCTGTCACCCGTCGCCTCCACCAGGCGCTTTGAGAGCTCTTTGTAAATGCTGTGAGCACCACGTCCCCACGGCCCGAGGGTTTCCACCCCAAACGGCTCAAACATACAGCCAGAGTCGATAACTGCATATTTGCGCCGCTTGAGGTGTTCCGCCCCATCAGCGGCGGCACCAGCTCTGTTTGACGTTCCCGGAAGATGGGACGGCGCCAGGGTATCCACGCAGGTGGCATCCCAAACTAGCGGCCGTCCCAACTTCCAGGGTACGAGGGTCATCCCGTCCGGCCTTTTCCCGTCATCACGAGCTAAGCCTGCCGGCTCCAGAACTGCCGGCGCACCAGCCGTAACGAAAGCTCGCCGGAGAATGTCATTAAGACACGCGTGTCGTGAAAGGCGGCCGACACTCCTGGAGCAGGATAGGCCGTGGATGCCAAAACATGTCACGTTGGCACCACATTGACACCGATGTGGAGCTACACAAGGCATCCCCAAGCGCAGACACAAGGAAATTCTGAATGCATTAGATGACATTAGTGTGCCCAGGTTTTTTGAAGGAATGGCCTGCAACCATGAACCAGATTCCCATCTCGATGCAGCAAGGAGACGAGCACGCTCTGTTGTACTGGTAGACGTTTCGTACAGATTATCCCGTACCAGCAGACAGAGCGGCTCGTCCCATTGCCGCTGAGAATGGCGAGCAGTGGGCAGGTCGGCGTTAGGGCAGGCTGTTCTCCAGCTATCCATGGCCTCCGGTAGAAAAGTGACGGCCTGGTGATTATTGGGATCAGATTTTAGAATTTTGTGGAAGAGTTCTTTAACGTTATGCGCTGAGGAGAGGAAAGCCGGAAGAGCAACAGCGGAAGTTTGCCGTATCCCAATCCCACCGTGCCGGATGGGCAGGGAGGCTTGGGACCATTGACGGTTATCCAAAGTGATATTAAAGATGGACGAAATTGTAGCTTTAATTTCATTATCTAAGTTTTCCAAAAGATTGGGATATTTCCAAAAATGACTGCATCGCAGTACATATGTAAATTTAGGTACAAACAAACAAAATTTAATTACTGTGTAGGCCATGTGAGGGTTTATTGTGAGTAAGCGTTCCGAATATTTTTTAAAATGTTGAACCTGATTATTTATATAATTTGGAAAGGCGTCATCTAGGATTGGTGACCCTAGCAGGTAGAGTGTGCTTTCGTCCAAAACTTTGATACCAGGAGCTAAGGTGCTGAATTTTGATATGGCTGCTTCTTTATCTATACATAGATCGGAAAAATAGATTTCGCACTTAGAATAATTTAGACTAAGGCCGATTTCGGAAAACTTCTCTATAAGTATTCGCATGTCTTCGAATACCTCGTCGATGGTGCCTCCCAGGGTACCATCGTCGAGGTACCATGCGTTAAATTTAGAATTTAGGCTTTCCAGAATGGGGTGGATGGCAAGGCTGAAAAGTGCAGGGCCCAAAGGGTCACCTTGCTGACAGCCTACTGAGGAGTATAAAAGGTTATTTTTGTAAAGTAATTTAGAATTTGTACTATAACATTGCCAAATAAAATTATACAGCTCAGGGGCCTTATCTTTGACCTGGGTAAGTAAAGCGCCTCGGTCGACAGAGTTAAAAGCATTACGTACATCGACTTTCAAGACCACGGGGCCTTCCTTCTTAGTAACAAAAGAACGTAATGCGTGAACCGCTGCTTCACACCCACATCTGGAACCGAAGCCTAATTGTACCGGTTGAAAGTATGTTCTCAGTTTATCTGATACCGCCTTGCAGCATGATTTGGCTGTCAAACGGCGATAGGTAGTACCAACTGCAATTGGTCTGATACCACCGTCTTTTTTGATCAGGGCACATAAATTGGCTCCATACAAGACGTTGGTAACTTCTGTGTTAACCTTACCCTGTAGCATAAAATTTACTAGACAAGTTAAGTCATTAAGAAGGGTTTCTCCTTCTTCACCGCTGGTGTGGCCAAGCAGGTCTTTTAGGTGCTGTGGAGTCAGGCCGTCTAGGCCTCCAGCGGAGCCGCTTGGAAAGGAGCAAATCGATTTATAAACTTCATCGGATGTTACCTGAAGGAAGGGATCTGTTGGAACGGGAGGATCTGGTAGCAAAATATTGTTATCCGAGTGAGGGTGCTTACTAAGTAAGGAATTCAAAGTATCGTTTGTATCGGGAGCAATAGCGTCACTTGAAAAAAGAAGATGGGCGGCTCCTTTAATGTTACCTTCCCCTATTTTATTCTCTACATTTCGTGCAAGTGAATAATTATGATTAAAGGCGGCTCTTGACAAGTCGGAGATGTCATGAGGGTTGGAACAGTTTTGCTTGATCCGAGATGTCAGAGAAACGCCTTTTTGCGCATCTTGTTTGGCGTAGAGAATTCTATAAGGGAAGGTAAGTAGGTTTTCCCAACTTTCCTTAGAATTCTGATTCACTGTAGCTTTCAAGTCATCTGCAAGTTTCTGGGCAACTGAAATTCGAGCGCCTCGTGGGATTCTTTTGATAATCGGTATAGATTGTTTGAGTTTGCTTAAGGTTTCTGAAAAGGGCGGATAATTTATAACAGATGAGCTTGGAGGATTGTAGTCAAGATTCGAAAGAACTGGTGCCGCATTCCTGGGAGTGGGGTTGCCGTGGACGCGAGCGATATGAATATTAAGACCACGTTGCCCTTTGAAAAACCGAACCTGAGAACAGAGTGGGCATTGCATATCAGTCGTGTCCAGGGATTGCGTGGTGGTGGCAGCATTATGGGCACTTGTCTGTAGCGACATAAATAACTTATCACAAAGGAAATAAATACTTATGCATAAAATAGAAACTAAAATTAGTAAAAAAACAAGCATAAACAATCACTAGGTAAGTCGAAATCGAATGCACTGGAAACTAAGTCAGTAGCACATGCACTTATTTTACACTTTTACTATGTACGTAAAATTATTATTGCAGTTTTAGCATGGTTACAAGCACATATTATTTCTTGTAAACATTTTCTATTATGATTTCATATTTTCTTGGATTGACGTGACGTCTGTCAAGCCGTTCGCCAGAGCGTAGGGCCCAAACACTCGGGCTGCGGTCTCCGCAGAGGAAATTCGCAAGAACTATATCGGCTATAAACCCATGTAGAATGTTTCGACTAAAAAAACTGGTAAAAGTGGCTCAAGAGACTTATTTATAATTTAATTCGGTAAAGAGAATTACTGTGGCTTGTTTTTCCGTTGCTAGGTAATCCTAAAAATAAGTAATAAGTTGCGATAAGTATAAATGAAAGAGGATTTCACATAATTAAACTTATTCCAACTTAGCCATTAGTTTAGTTATGATAATGATGGTTAAAATTTTATTTTTATTGATGTCGATAAACTAGTCGATATTTAATGAATCACTAGCACTGGTACATTTTTGCCCCCGCGAAACCGGTGTTTGCACATGATACTTTACATTAAAATAATTAACTTTAAATATAAATTAAGAAATCTTTTCATGTAACTTTTTTGATTTCATTTTCCTAACAAAAAAATTAATTAATATTTCGTCTAAAAATAATCATCATGTGTATTATCACAAGTCACAATAACACTGTCGTCTGTCATGTCATCAAACGACACAATCCAACGGAAAATAACATGACATTGACAGTCAAGTACTTAATTTATCAAAGTGAAGTGGCCAGTTCCAGTTAAGTAGTACGTAAAAGAAGTACGAGAATCTGTTCAAAGAGTTTTCATTTAATAATCACATAAACAGGGTGTCTTTACGTAGAAAATTTGTTTTTCTGTTTTCTTAAAAAAAACATGGTAAAAGCTATAATGTTTCACGGTTTAATATACTCCAGAGACTGAGTACTATCAGCTGTAAAAATATCTGCATCTAATAAATTAGGACCTTATATAATTATATTATATTATGTATAACAGACGTCTGACTCGCTATCATGCGGTGGGATCATAGGTCATAAGTGAACAACTGAGCTGAACACGTACATAATGATGTTTATTTATTAATCGGTCATTTCCGTGATTTATACCATATATTTTTTTAACTCGATATAGATGGTTATGATTTGCCCTGTGATTTATTATTACTTGAGAATTCATTTTAAGTATGTATACAAATCACATTAATAAATGGGTGAATCAACTTTCTGTCTTATAAATATTACATTTATTATATTTTTTATGTCTGTTATTACTATGGTTAAGGTCGCCTGAGTCACGCTGGTTTTATGCATAATTATGATACTTAAACTATGCAAACATTAATTTTTCTGGTGTTAATAAACCCTTTCCTTGATGGGGCATCTATAAACATGGACTGTTTGCATAAATTAAGTAGCATCATTTTGCATAAAACCAGCGTGACTCAGGCGACCGTAACCATGGCAATAACAGATAGAAAAAAGTTGATTCACCCAAACTGATTTAATAGGACATTCCACGTGAACGTAGGTACCTTGCGTAACACAATTCTTCTACTACTTTTGAAAATGCTGGAAAGAGAATATTGGGTCTGGCTACATTTCCTGACTTTTTTGACTAATAGACAGTATTTTCTCCACCTTTACGGATTCGATTAAGTGACATACGGGAAAAGCTTCTTATTATTTCTTACATTGTCCCAGTAACAATTAGGGCATCCGCTGATTTCAAGCTTTGACATTGTCACTTCACCGCACGCGAAGAGTTTCTGCCGAAACTCCCAATAAATGTCGCTGAATGTAATGCTTGTCAACAGTTGTCGAGCCTGCGCGAGGAGGCCGGCGAGGCCGACAAATGGAAGCAGCGGCGGCACACCACCTTCGATCAGAACCGCCATCTTGAAGAAGTCACCAAGGAGAGGTCAGTCATGGGTTGGGCAGAGGGTTATTGGGGTCATATTTCATTTATTCAAGCCATCAAGTTACACATACAATATACAATATAATAATATGTCACCTGATATATACCCTGTCAGGGCACAGCAGAACTCTTAAGACTTAATTAAAACTAAACTACGATACCTATATTAACAACAACATTATTATTCATTTTATTACATTCACATATCTAGATAAACCAATATTATTTTTATTACTATTTCTTCATAATTTAATTTAGATGTCAAATAGTTATCTACATAAACAATGTTTTGAAGTCTTACAAAATGCTAAAGTGAAGTTCAAACTACATGTTAGATATTTGAAAGTAGTGCAGTAGGTACAAACTAAGTATCACTAAAGTAATCCTCTAACTTGTAGTAGCACTTTTCTATTAGATAGTTTTTTTAATTTATTCATGAACACTTTATCATTTTCCTCTGCTTTAAGGTTGTCACATAATTTATTGTATATTTTTATTGCCATGGCATGTGGACTAGTACTATGCAGTTTTAATTTTGATCCTGAGACTGTAACCAGGCTCTGTCGGACATTGAGGCACTAGTCTCACCGCGAGTTACTTTACTAAGCTGTGAACTATCGGCTATAAACACGAACAAAAGATACGCACTCCCGTGCGATACATATTCTTCTAGAATGACAGGTAGAGGCATACAGGAGTAGGCACTTGGGGACTCCACATACACTAAAGGAGGCATTCAGCAACCTGAAACATACGCTGAGTTTCGTGGAGGAGCTTGGATGGTTGTAATAGGGCTACCTCGCTATCACGCAAAAAAGGCACGATGGTTGTCGAGATGCGGAAAAAGTCCAGTAAAACTAACTGACTACGCACTCCCGTGTAAATAAAATAGACGCGGCGATACTCGCCCAGCTATCAGGATGCTTAGCCAAGTTGCCAATCGCTAGCGCTTGCTAGCGCATCGTCGTTTTCCCTCTCTGTCACTCCTTCATATTAGTGCGACAAAGAGGGAAAACTACGATGCGCTAGCAGGCGCTAGCGATTGGCAACTTGGCTAAGCACCTAGCTATCACCGCCGGGTACTTTACATATCTTTTGTTCGTGTTTATAGCCGATAGTTCATAGCTTAGTAGCTCACGGTTAGACCAGTGCCTTAGTATGAGTCCCTTATTTAGCTTATTTGAGTAGTCTTACCCCCTTATTCATAAACGTCTGCTAACTTAATAAGCCGCTAATAATTATTTTTCCCTTTCGGTCTTAACAATGTGTCCATAAGAGCAAAAGGGACAAACAATTATAAGCGGCTTGTTAAGTTAGCAGACGTTTATGAATAAGGAGGTTACATTATTATTACTTTTGAATATATTGAGAAATTCTTTGTTTTAATGTGACTAAAACGAATCTAATCTTTACAGGGACAGCTTCAAGCGCGTAGCTACCAGCCTGCAGCGAATCGTCGGGCAGCTGGTAGCGTACTGCGCCGCCGCTGAGGATGAGCTCAACCGCACCGTGCTGGCGGAGCTCCTGGCGCGGCTCCCCGAGTAGGTTTAAAACATAATTATACTCTAGTTAATCCGCTTTCCCAGCGTGGCTATAGGTCGATTGCAAAAAATGTGTACAGTCGCCATCAGATATATGGTAGCGGTCGAGGTCCCCAAATAAATCGGAGCAACGTAAAATTTCAATAAATTCGTTACGTAAGAAAAGAGCAATAATTTAGAGGCATGTAATTCGTCACAAATTTAGGAGCAACCACTTTTCAATGAATTCGTAACGTATAATTAGGCAAAATATCGGAACACAGAGAAAATCAGAAATATCTAAGCAGTCAGGGTGGTCGTAAATATCTCAACATTTATGGAAAATATACCTTAGTGTCATATACACATCGCTTTAAATTCTTTATGGTCAGCCACAAGTCTTGAATAGGTTGTCAATAATTTGAATTAAGAACAGAGTGGTTTGTTGTGACGTTCTTCGAAAAGAGTAGACATTTGTCATCGTGACAAATATATTTCTGTCTCTTTCGCAAATTGGACAGATATTATGCCTAAATCATTAAAATGAGTTGTCTAGCTAACCGCTGTTTTGACGTATTGCCAAAATTGTCGTGTACTCGGTGGCGCAATGAATAGTTCGAGTAATAACTATAGAATAGAATAGAATAGAATTTTATTTAGAATATATTGAAGTAGGTATTATTAAACAGCGATTACAATGGGATTTGAAAGTACTGTTGGCACAACAGTGTATAAGTCAATCTAGAATAGATTCATAGTCATACAGGGTGGCCAAATAAGATATATACACTTTATTTTTGAAATTTTATTCTATACATAATACAAAAAATATAAAGTATCACTGGTTAAATATAATAATTTTTCGTCGGCATTTACACATGGAAAATAATCAGACAAATATCCACCTCCAGCAGCATCGCAGATGCCAACCTTTTCATCGCATTTTTCATCACTTTTTCACACCTTTCCGACGTTATTTTCAGTGATCGTGGTTCGAGTATTTTGTTTTAATTGCTAAAGGTTCGTTGGCCAATTAGAAAAGACAAATCCTTTTAAATAACCCCACAGAAAAAAAATCAGGCGATCTTGGGGGCTAGTTAATGTCACCTTTTCATCACACTTGCTGTCTAAGCGCGCCATTGCTTGCATGCATAGCGGGAGTAATAGAAAAGTGAAATTCCCTAGGAAGTAATAGAAATGTCAGTACGTCATTTAATAATATTTTTAATAATAATAATATTTTGTCTTAAAACTTATTTTTTTGAAAGAGAAATTTTGAAACTATAAGACATACTAAGTAGTATTTGTTTTTAGGAATCACAATTATCTATCATCGATTTTGATTAAAAAAACTGCATTTATACTTTAGAAAAAAAAACGTTTTGAATGTGTGAAAACAGTAAATGTCTCTAAGAAGCATGGGAATGTAGAGACATTTACAGTAAATGTCTCTAAGAAGCATGATGTCTAAAATGAATAAAATACATTGTTTTCACATATTCAACGCTTTTTTTTTCTAATGTATAAATGCAGTTTTTTTATCAATATCGGTGATAGATATGGTTCCTAAAACAAATACTACTAATTACTGCTTAAGACCTACACAATGGATTTCCGAATAGAAATAGTACAGATAAGTTTATTTTTTCAAAACAACCGGATTCGATTCCCCTGCTGGGTAGTTTTTTTTTTTTCAAATATATTAATACAGTTTTTCTGTTTATTACAATCGATGACATGGTTCCTAAGAACATATTTTCGTATGTCCGATAGTTTCAGACATTCCCATGCTGACTGATTTTAATGAGCCAGCCTGTATTTTAGTAATGCAACAGTAGCCTAAACAATGCCATAATGACAAATTTGACAATAATTGTATAATATCACTGTTACTGATGTCACAAGCCTCCGAAGGCTACATCTACCGCTTACTATCGGACGGTCCTTGTGCCTGTTTGCCACCAACATACAATTATCACTAATAATACATACACGTGCGAAACGGAAATTCGTAACTCGTGTAGATTTCGTGTGAATTTATCTCCACTCATTCCACTCCACTTAATTTTTTTCGCACTTGTATCGTAATGTACTATTTTACTTTCGGAAAGTCATTACAATTGTCACAAGGTTTAGAACGATTTTCGATTTTCTAGATATGAGGTTCGACCTATGTATGTTGGAATTTCCCAACAATTGTCGTATTTTTGTGACAATATATAATTTTGCTTCGCT
>JALPQI010021542.1:0-13501 GCA_025490895.1 Thaumatotibia leucotreta
ATAGAGAATCCTTTGACTGTAATAGGTAACACATTGGGAACACATCTGTGAAACAAATTAAATAAATTATATTCCAGGGCGGATTTTCACTATTTCGCATGATAGTTCGTTGCGTACTAAATGGACTATCTACTTACTTGGATCATCCAGAAATCCACGAAGTAACTGTGAAAGGCAGTGTTGAAGGGCAGGCCTTCAGCACGTGCCACATGAGCCATTTCTGTTACGGCGTCAGGAATGCGGCCAGGCGGCAACAGCGCCAGGGCGCAGTATAGGCGCACCAGCCTGTGCCCCGGGGAAGTGTTTCTCACGTCTATATTGAGTGCCTTCGCCTTTCGAATTAATGCCTGAAATTTGTTATGTCTATGAAATAAACATATGTTCTAGTTGAAACGTGGCTAAGACCCAAGAACAAAACACGCAACTCTTGGAAATATAGTGTACCCAATTCCTGAATTCACTTTTGACATTCAGCCGGCTAGGTACTAATAATTCCTCAAGCAGTCATATAATTATAAATAACATTGCACTTATGGATGGTAAATCCAATTTTAAGAAAAACTTGTACATAAAATTAAAGATAAAAAAAGTTTTACCTGCGAATAGTGAAAGAAGCATCCACTGGTGGGCAAACCGGTCACAAGTGCCAGTGCCGCCTGCATGGCCCTTTCGTAATCTGTGACTATTGTCTGTGGCCGGGGTTGGCCCGCGAGTCCCCTAACTCGCTGGAACACCGCCGTGTACAGGTCTCGTCTACGTTGTTCCATCTGCGCTATAACAGGATAGTAGTAGCAACATTTCAGCATAGCCTGGAGCGGCCAGTATCACCGCTGTACCGCCACCCGGCGTCCGGACCGTCTGCAAGTACATATGTCTGTACGCAGCATATTGCTGAATACCATTGGCATATTCAGCAAATGTCCTGTGAATAGGAGGCAGAGTGCTGCTACGGCATTTTCGCTTATTTGGCACCACACTTTCAAAACACAGATGAGGGACAGCGTCTGGGTATCTGAAATTAACACCAATAACATGTCACTAATAACACCAATAGCATATTGCCCAGTTTTGGCCATTTCGGGATAAAGTTTCGTGTTTACCGTTTTGTTTGTACTGTGTTCTTGTCTCGAATAAAAGTTTTCCTCTCTTTCTTTCCATTGTCCTGGGAACAGGAGGATGCTGCATTTGCATAAAATTTGGTACGACGCTTTCAAAAGGCAGATCAGGTGAAACGTCAGCATGCCAGCCATGCATAGTTTTAGACGTGCCATTAGCTAGGATGATTTCTGCAGCGCACAACCTTTGGGTCATCTATTGACACCGCAGTCGCTTCTGGAAGGGCCGTCAGCTTGGGACTGCATTGTTTAAAGTTTTAGTACAATTGATCACTGAAAATAAAAAAAAAATTATTGTATAGTCCAGGGCTTGGGTTATGTATAATAGATTCATATTTCAATTACCTTTGGGACCGTGTCCAAGTACAAATGTCTGGTACGGCGTTGTCATATTTAGCCGTTGTCCTGGGAACAGGAGGATGATGCATTTGCATCAAATTTGGCACCACGCTTTCAAAAGGCAGATCAGGTGAAACGTCAGCATGCCAGCCATGCATAGTTTTAGACGTGCCATTAGCTAGGATGATTTCTGCAGCGCACAACCTTTGGGTCATCTATTGACACCGCAGTCGCTTCTGGAAGGGCCGTCAGCTTGGGACTGCATTGTTTAAAGTTTTAGTACAATTGATCACTGAAATGAAAAAAAACATTAGTCCTACGGCCTGGGGTATGTATACTAGATCGATGAGATATGCATATTACAAATTAGTCTTTATTACGTTAACTGCATGCGAAATAAATGTATTTGTGTAGTTTAAATAAGTTCTCATGTAAGTGAATTGTATATTCTTAGTGAGAATAAAGAATCTTAAACCTAAAACCTATATTATGATTAGTATTATAATTGCTTATCAACACATCTATGAATCAAATAAATAAATCAATATTTTAACGTATGGCCCATCTACGACTTCACATGGTCAAAGGTTTACAAAATAAATACATCATCATCATCATCATCATCAGCCTATGATAGTCCACTGCTGGACGTAGGCCTCTCCTATTAACTATGCGTATAGACGCATTAGGAGGCAAATGCCCATAATCGCCACGCTGGGTAAGCGGATTGGCGATCGCAGTAATGTGTTCACTATGATGACGCTGCTGCCCATCATCAATCTTTAATCAAGTATGGCCAGTGATACTTAAATACAAAATTATCAAATGAATAAATATACAACTTTATTTACCTTTGGGGCATCCATTGGTGCCGTAGGGCACTATTATTATTTAAAACTATAAACACATGCACATTTTTAAATTCCTGGAAATAAAAGTATTGTATAATTAATTAATAGGGCATGGCTCATCGATTTTTGATGGATGATATTGTATATTGTACAAGGTGAAATTTTAAGGCTTGTCCTCCGCTTAAGGGCTTGTTCAGTATCGTTCTTTAATTAGGTAACAGACAATATTTTTTGTGAATTAGCTGATTTTAATGGAAAATCAATAACTCATTGGGAGAAAAACAATTTATTTCGCTTTTTTCCTAACCGGAACATGATACTGAACATGCCCTTAAACGGAGAATTAACATTAAAATTTCACTTCGTATATTAATTATTTAAACTCAGAAAATAAATTCTTTAAAAACTTCATTACTTTCCACTGACCTTATCTAAAAATATATATTAATGCAGGAGCCGATATGTGTTCGGCAGTACGGACACCGGTCCCGCATGTCCGGTCCGGACGCCTGTATGCCGACCAGGCAATTGTCACACAGTGTGTGCCCGCAAGGAATCAGCACCCTGGTGGGCGGCACATCTTGGCAGATGCCACAGCGCGGGCCAGCGGGCTCGGGTGCGGCGGGCACGGGCGGCGCGGGCGGCAGCACCACCTCCTCCGCGTCCAAGGCTCCCACCTCAACCTCCTCGCCCACCTCGGGCAAGTCTTCGGCCGCGACCACCTCCTCGATAGTGAGGCGGCCGCTGATCGCAACGAGAAAATGTCTGATAGTGATCAAGTTCGCTGTCAAAGCTCTCGTGTTGCTCGCTATGGCCGCCGCGTATTTCAGTTGACGCTCACGATGACGCCTAGATAGTGTCCGGCCGGCCAATTGGGTCTGGCGACGAGATTGACAGTACGAGAACGACTCGAACATTTTTTCTGTAAATAATAAACAGAGATCGGATGGATTTGCGACATTCTTAGTGACTTACGTCATTTTGATGACATTTAGTATGAGATGTCGCACAAAAATCCGATCTCTGATAATAAATGCTTATTATACGAGAGTACGTTTGAGAAAACAAAGTAAATAACCCACTTAAGAAATTATGAAGTTATTGATAACTACTTCTAGACATAAATACCCGTCAACTTATTAACAATATAACAAACAAACAAATGTCACTATTTGATAATGATAAACTAAGACTCTGAAATGGAATTCGAGATCAAAAATGTAAACAATCTATGACAATGACATGATATTACAAAGTCAATGTTAAAGTGACATTCCAGGGGTATAAAACGTTTTATATAGAATGTAGTTTTTAACACCTTTGTAAATTGACGTCGCATTTTGAGATTGATTTTTTATTTCATTTAATTTATATCTACACTCACAACTATCGAAATAGGTACTAAACCTAAGACAATGTTTTATGTCCCACAATGTCGTTACAGATGTGCTTACCATAGAAAAAATCAACTGCGAAAGACTCTGGTCGTCACGGGATTCGAACCCGCTTCCTCTGGATTGCCGGTCCAACGTGCTTCCAATTACACCAGACTACCTTCCGTCGATCACAGCGAATTTAGTCAATGGTATTGTGAAGCTAATCACTAGCGACATCTGTACGTAGTGTTTCGAAGGTACTACAACCTTAAGCCACTCAAAGACGTGTGTCTACCATTATGTTACCAATGTTTTATGTGTAGATGTAGATACGCGAAAGTCAAGGTATGTTCGATACACAAAGTATCACAATTGTTAACATATTTTTGGATATGACAATAAAAAAAGATACGTCTGAGTGTCCACGGTTCCTGATTACAAAAATAAAACCTAGAAAATTTGCTAGAATGATGTAAATAATCAACATAATCAATGTTTGAAAACGAGTGTCGTGTTACTTTTATCTTCAGGATAGTCGGGGAACGAATTCCAGTCTTCATCTATAGATACGATCGAATCCATTTTGATTGACATATGAAAATGATTAATTTGTAGGTAAAAATACTAAAATCTGTATTTATGTACTTTGTAATGCTAAATTTTAGGAGTTTTTATGAATTCATAAAACAGTCATTTGGAGCACTCTCTTGTTTTGATTTTTGAAGTACATAGTTATAAATACGAACCCTCTTAAATGGTTCTTAGTGTAGTGACCGTAATGAATTACGAATAAACTAGTTATCGTTATAACTGCGAACCAAATGTTTAAGATTTCTTATAATTGTCAGTAGTATAAATTAAACACCTCACATTTTATTAAAAGTAGCGAAATATATCATTAAAAAAATGACATATGTCGCTTAATATTTTGTATTAAAAATTTGTAAAATATTTGTAAATTCTACATACCGTCAGTGACTGTAAATACGCATTTTTTATAAGTATTTTAATGGTTTAAGATTACCCACTTCCCGTGATTATTTTTTTGTGGTGGTATTCCATTTGTTTACATTTTTGATCTCCAATTCGATTTCACATCTTACCTACCGAGTCCTGTACAACAAAATAAAAAGTTACTTAAACGGTAGGACATGCTAATGAAATCAACATGCATACTTACACACCAACTTTCAAATGCAACACCTCCATTTTCTCAACAATAGGGAAAAAATTGTTATGTAAAAGTTGCATGGCAATATCTAAGCTCATAAATATTCCTCACATGCATGCTTATTTTTCATGACTTACCATAAATAAAAAGTCTAGTGAATGTAATCACTGCTGCAATTTGTATAACAGCAACTGTGGAAAAAATACTACTGTATTTACTGTACTATCATCTACTTAATACTAACATTGCAATAATCTACAGTACTAACTACAACTAAATACAGAATTTACCAATATGGATGACAACTACATACAATAGTATATTGTATGACTGAGACAGATTATTCAAAATGTACGATAAGATTAATCACATTTTTGGAAGTTTTCGCTGAACCGTTTGGCTAGAAAATAAATAAATATATCATCATGGGGGGTGGGGGGGTCAAAATCAGGCCTTATTTGTCGACAGCTGTAAGGACGTTTGACCGGTTACTCGTATCATAATCAAGCCAATATCGTCCTTACGGCAATCGAAAAAGTGGATATTTTCATATTTTAATAAAAAGTGTCCCGAGAAGTCCATTTTTTTTTGTCTTCCACTGAGTTATGGTCGAAGAAAGTGTATGGAAAGGAAAATAGTAACTCAATGATTTTTTTTTAGTACACTTTTTATTTCTATCAGGATCGAAAGAGCTCGTGATTCTGAGTAGAAAAAATGTAAATAAGTCCAAATTCGGAAAATTTACCAGCATCTAGCGGGCCAGCAAGGCGGTGGCAACTAACGGTTACTGATTGTCTCCTGTTCGTTGCCGCCGCGATTTGGGCTCTACTTTTCACTTACGATCAGGTGGAGTGGAGCCACTTTGTTGTGCCAACATAAAAAAAATTAAAAAACTACAACAAAATAAAAATTCGCCCACATATTACCTACTATTGGTACCTACCTTCATTAAATTAAAACAAAAAAAACTTCAACTCGGCTCCGCCTCCGGTAAACCTCCGGATCCGGCTAAAGGCTCGTCTTACACCTCCGGCTCCGGATCCGGCTCCGTTAAAAATTAAAAAAACCGGCCAAGTGCGAGTCGGACTCGCGCGCGAAGGGTTCCGTACCATTATCAATTTATTATTAAAAAAATACAGTTAAGTCAACCTACTTCAAAAACTAAAAGAGATAATTTAATCAAAACAAAAATCGTTGATAGAGTTTATTAATGTGCATAACATATATATATTTTTTTAATTTTATATCGCGTAGTTTAAAAAATAGAGGGGGGACACATTTTTCAGACTTTGAGAGCTGATATCTCGAAAACGATTTGCTTAAATAAAAATAAGATTTATAAGCCTTCATATCATTTTCAAAGACCTTTCTATTAATACCCCACACGCTTATATACAACAAAAAAATTTTTTCTATCCCTCAGTTACATGTATGGAGGGCCCCCACCCCAATGGTTTTTTTTACAATTTAGTATCATAATCCTGTAGCGGTTCATACAACACATATCCTTACCAAATTTCGTTACTGTAGCATTTATAGTTTCCGAGTAAATCGGCTGTGACAGACGGACAGACGGACAGACGGACATGACGAATCTATAAGGGTTCCGTTTTTGCCATTTTGGCTACGGAACCCTAAAAACCACCTCCGCATCCGGCTCCGGCTCCGGTAAAGTCACCTCCGTAACATCCCTAGTTTGAATTCTCAAGCTAAAAAGACAGAATACTTAGTTGTATTGTATGGATCCCTTTTCGTGCCATCATCATCATCAGAGCCCGGAAAATCCATAGCAAAACAAAAGAGTGTCGCAATCAAACTAAGGTGAGAAACATTTTTTTATCGATATCGAGTAAGATTTGTCAAAAAAACATACCGATATGTTTAAGTAGGCTATATAACAACCATCGATATCGATAAAAAATGTCTCTCACCCTAGTTTGATTGCTAGTCTTTGTTTTGCTAATAGATTTTCCAGGCTCTTATCATCATCATCATCATCATATCAGCCAGGTATAAGACGTCGTAAAATATACACGATGATTCTTAATCCGTGATCAGGAACCATTTTTTCTAACTCAGTAATTGATGGGGATGACGTTAAAGTAGTAATTACGTGAAAACAAATTTATTAATTTTTTAATCATGTTTTAGTTTTGAATTAAATTTTATCCTAAAATCCTTGTCACTGTACTACTACCATATCAGATTTAATGAGGTTGTATTGTAATCTCTTTACAAAGTTATTAGCAATTGTCAATTTATGAGTAAACCTTGCCCATGACATTGTCAATCACTTTTGTCATACGCATAATAAACAAAGTCATAGTCACGGATATTGAATGAGAAAATTATAATTATTCACCAAAAATCATGCCTCCACCACATCCGTGCTCAAACATACAGCGTTACGATACTGTACGTTTGTCAATACAAACGAATAGCACAAGGCGAACCCAACAGTTATTTCACGGACTTCATCCAAACATTCCGATCCCCGGACACAATTTAATAAATCGCATGCACCAAAAATATTCGCGACTTCGGACAGTTTACAGTGCCACAACATGCTCGAGCACCCGGACGACCTCGTCATCATCCTGACGATTTGGATCAACAAATCTTAAGATTCTTTGCTGAAGAAGATTTCGAGTGAATCAATCCAATCACAGGGACAATCAAGCGGATCTGTGTCAAGAACAACACGGTGGACATTTTGAACACTTGTTAAATTATGTTTAAAATAATGTTTTTTGTTTTAGTTGGTCAGGTATGCAGTTTTATTGTTTTTATTAAATTATTAAATTGTACTGTATGAAAACAAATTGGTTTACTTGCTCAAGATTTTACCAAGTTTAGGTAATGCACGTTAACATAATCTATCAATTATGTTTGTCGTTATCAGTGTTGCACTGATAAGATAGGAGTCTTTATTGACATACGATCCGTCAAATTCCCGTTTCCCGCCATACTGATGGCACTTGACGTATCGTAGTTAAACTTTATACTGTAGGATGACCATGTATTAAGTGATAATTTGTTTTAATTAGGTTTTCACTTTTAATTAATTAAACAGTGAAGAAATAACTTGAGACCTCGCCGAATAAGTTTAATTTGGGCTAAATTTTAATGTTTTTCTACTCCTGATCACGGATTAAGAATCATCGTGTATAATTCATTAAATATGAACAGTAACTGTAAGTAAGCTCTGAAATGGAATTCGAGATCAAAAATGTAAACGATCTATGACAATGACATGACATTATAAAGTCAATGTTAAAGTGACATTCCAGGGGTATAAAACTTTTTATTTTTTAACACCTTTATAAATTAACCTCGCATTTTGAGATGGGTTATTTATTTTATTTTATTTGTTTGCACACAAACTATCCTTACAGGTGTTAAACCTAAGACAATGCTTGATGTTTAGGTGTAGATACGCGAAAGTCAAAGTATGTTCGATACACAAGTATCACAATCATTAACATATTTTTGGACATGACTTGTTAGAATTATGCAAGAGTCTGCTGGTGCACAGGGAAGTTCGTCGCGATCCCGAGATCATGAATAACAGAACAAACTTATATTCACACGTTTATTATAGTAAAATAATATAAGTGCGATACATTTTTATATGTTTGGATTAAAATAAGTTTGTAAAAGTTATAAAGGCTAAAAATAATTAAAATATATTGGGACGACACACAAATTACATGCTTACAGAGAGGCCACAGATAATGAAAGAGAACGAGGAGTCTACACTCCTGCCACAGATAATATCCAATGTAGAACATAGATTGTATAAAAACAGTAATTCCAACACGCCTCCTTATGTTGTACATTGGATAAACCTATAATACAAGACTATGATGGCATATATATAACAATACAGATCAAAAAGGAACAAAGAGACTGACTAGTTAAAAATGACTCTATACATAACAACTATGACTCCAAGTCTTTAGTTAACATACATTTCAGTTTCAGACCCTTAACAAACTTAACATGTTTTTGTGTACTTAATGGTTTTGTAAGAACATCTGCTACCATTTCATCAGTACATAAGTATTGAACATTTATTTTACCATCATGTATAAGGTCTTTCACAAAATGATACCACAAGTCTATATGTTTGGTTTTGCGGTGTGAATATTCTTTGGCTAGTAACAATTTCTGCGCACTTTGATTGTCATTGTATACAGTGATACTAAATTGTTTATCAATTATTTCTGACAAGAAATTCCTGATAAAACATATATCCTTGCATACATCGGAAATACAAAGATATTCACTTTCTGTACTGGAAAGCGCAACACATCGTTGTTTTCTTGCTTCCCAGTTGATGACATTATTACCGTTTTACTACAAAGCCAGTATATGACTTGCGGTCAGTTATTTCCTGAGCCCAATCGGCGTCTGAAAAAGCATTTATTTCAAAGTTTCTATCCTTTACGAAATAAAGACCATGATTGATTGTACCGGCTAAGTACCTCAATACTCGCTTTGCAGTCCGCCAATGGCTTTCATCAAAACATGTACTGAACTGGCTTAATTGGCTACATGCGAATGAAATGTCTGGGCGTGTACAAACAGACAAAAACATTAATGAGCCTAGTAGTTGCCTATACTGATAAACATTGTCATCCAATGGTTTGTTAGACTTTTCTAATTTACAATTTACAGGTAATGGAGTTGAAACTGGTTTACAATCGGACATATTATAGCGCTCAAGTAGCCTCTTAATATAATCATGCTGGTCTAAAACAGTTACATTATTGTATTTGGTAACGTTCATCCCTAAACAATTTTTTAAAGTACCAAGATGACGTATTTCAAAGTGCCGTTTTAGCAATGATGTAACTGTTTGAATACAATTATTGTGAAACACATAAAAATCATCAACAAATAAGGCTATAATTATGTACTCAGTCTTATTTTTTCTTACATACACACATGGCTCGCATTTACTTTGAACGAAACCATTATCAGCAAGCAATGTGTGAATCTTAATGTTCCACATACGGCTAGCTTGTTTTAAGCCATAAATACATTTAAGTAAACAAACTTTACTATTGTTAGATTGAAAACCGGTTGGCTGCTCCATGTAGATCTTTTCGTCTAACTCGCCATTTAAAAAGGCTGTGGTGACATCAATGTGATCCATGCACAGGTCCAACTAATTTGCAATAGCAAACAAAATTCTTAATGTTGAATGTCTAACCACAGGCGAATAGGTATCGGAATAATCAATTCCTTCTTTTTGACTATAACCACAAGCGACTAGTCTTGCTTTATATCTAGTAAAGTTGCCTGTAGCATCAAACTTTTTCTTAAAAACCCATTTGTTTCTTACAACATTAACATTCTGTGGACGATCAACTAAATCCCACACTTGATTTTTAATCATAGAGCTCAACTCAACTTCCATGGCACCAGACCATTCCTCCTTTTCAGGTGAATTCATGGCATCCCGGTAAGTAAGTGGCTCGAGTGATGAACTTGCTGCAGCCAACAGTGACGATATGTGAAAATCATTATACCTTTCGGGAAAAATACCTCGAGTGCTCCGCACTGGGCGA
Organism: Thaumatotibia leucotreta; assembly: GCA_025490895.1. NCBI lineage: Eukaryota > Metazoa > Arthropoda > Insecta > Lepidoptera > Tortricidae > Thaumatotibia > Thaumatotibia leucotreta. The sequence continues at coordinate 10,429 of JALPQI010021542.1, forward strand.
GAGTTAGACGGAACAGCAGAAGCTTCCGCTAACATCGGCTCGTAGTCTGGAGATGCAACAGGGAGCGGTGGAGAGGTGACAGGGCTGGATAGCACCGAGTCCTCGCCGCTAGCCTCAGAGACATCTTCAGATGTGCGATATTGGTCAGACAGAGGTGACAACACTGGTAAGCTCGCCTCCTCCTCTGAAACCGATAAAGAGCTTCGATTACATATTTTATCATTATTCACATTGTCATCATGGCGTTTAGGAGTACTAAGACTATTATCAATGTCATTACTACCTATACTAATATCACAGTTAGTATTTAAAACATTATTGCAGCTAGAATTATTATATTTAAAATGATCATTAACACTGACATTGTTAATAAAATTATCAAAAATAATAACATTTGCTCTTTGGGCCTCATCATTAGCATGTAAATTATTTCCAAATTTGTCCTCAAGAAAAACAACGCTTCTAGAATAAATAACCCTTTTGGGATTAACTGGATCTATTAAGCGATATCCCTTGCACGTCTCACCATAACCTACAAAAATATGCTGTTTTGCTTTAGCATCAAGCTTACGTCTCTTTTGATTAGGCACATGAGAGTATGCTACACAGCCAAAAACGCGTAAATGACGAAGATCAACACTAGATCCGGTCCATATACACTCAGGAATTCTGCCGGATTATTTTTTAAATAAATAGCCGTCATAACAGCTTCGCCCCAGTAGCGATCAGGCAACTGAGATTCCTGTAACATGGCTCGAGCTTTTTCAAAAATCGTGCGATTTACTCTCTCACTAAGACCATTTTGAGCAGGACTGTAAGGACAAGTAGTTTGGTGGATAATGCCTTCTTTTTTAAGGAAATTGGACAAATTTTTATTGCAATATTCAGTACCCTGGTCTGTGCGTAGAACTTTAATACGCAATCCAGTTTGTCTTTCAACTAAAGATTTAAAATTAACAAAATGAGAACTCACCTCGGATTTATTCTTGAGAAGATAGCCGAAGGTGCGTCTTGACTTGTCATCAGTAAACGTCAACAAATAACGAGCTCCTCCCCAGCTGGGTACTTGAACAGGCCCGGCAATGTCACTATGCACCAGGTCCAGAAGGTTGGCAGCACGCCCCGCACTTGACTGAGGAAACGATGTTTCACACGTAAATATTACCTTGAAATAACATACGTATACATGTAAACTCGGAAATCCGCAAATTTCGATCATTTTTCTCTGTCACACTAATAACGCAGTCTTTCGAGTGACAAAGACAAATCCTCGTTTGCGGATTTCGGAGTTCGCAGTATTTGGCCAGCCAGACTATGAAGAATCTCTCAGAAAGCGAATAGTTTCAATAGAGTGAACATGAGTAGCAAACGAAATAACTAGGAATACTACACTTGAAGCTGCGGTTACAGGACTTACAGAACTCGAGACGTATGTCAGTTTTTGTTACAAGTCTACCCACATCTACACGAGGGGTGATCCAAAAGTAATGATCGTCATGTCAGAATAACAGAATAATATTGTTTGTACTATAGTAATACAGTATCACTCTTTACAATTAAAATTAATGAATAAAATTTTAGCGACATTCATTTGTTTTCCTTTTATAGTTAATAATAAACAGCAATGTCGAGTACTTAACAACATCGGTAAAATAAATCTAAATATTAAGTACATTTTAAAAGACCTGTAGCTTGGGCTTTTAAGATAGCACCAAATATATTTTTACGAATAATGAAACCTGGGCTCATTTTTATTGATCTAGATATTACACATGCATATCATTAAAATAAATAGGTATTCTTTAAAAAATATTGTCATTGTTTTCTAGTTGCAAGAAAAAAGCAAACAGAGATTTATTTTCTAGAATCTGGAGCTTCTATACGACTTTGTGCTAGATCGGAACTTAGTCTTAGTTGTATGATTAGATAGTTGTTTAATGATGGTTGTAAATTTATTTGGTGACCAAACTTTTTATCTTTACATCAGGACTCAAACCTAGTACCCTTGTACCCTGTTCACTCCTGCTCATGTCCCAAGAATAAACCTTTACATTTTACTGTACTTACGTGACGTAGGGTTACGTGTAAGACTAGTGTCTGGGGCAACATTCATGAGAAAGCGACAGATATACTGTTCCTCTTACACTGTGACTTCCTATTGTTTACACCTATGTTAGCTTTAGCTATCTCTATTTGGACTCTCCTAATCCACTGCCTCCAGTAATCTTTACTGGGTCGTCATTAAGTCGAATTGACGTTTCCGAGGTCCTTCTCTATGCCTGATATCCATATTGTTCGAGGCCTACGGCGTTCTCTTGGCATCGGTCCGACAGCCACACTTTTCCGTCGAAGCTATGTTACTTCTATATTTTTTGGTAATAGGCCTTATTTTAATGCCCCCGCGGATATGCCGGCTAAGCAGTTAAGCGCTTTGTAGAGTAGTTACTCCTTCCCATGCCGACCAGCTCAGCCATGAATGTAGGATTAATAACCTCAGCATTCTCATATTATCAACGTGAACCATCAGCCTGTTTTTTAAAAGCCAACATACCGCTTTACATCGTCAGCGTCACTGCAGTTTTATACTTTCCTGTGACTTGAACTTTGTTTTCAATAAAGAACTGAAAATTGTTTTCAAAGGTGTTTGAAAGTTAATTTAAAATTATAAGTCAAGAAGTGTCAATGTCACAGTGTCACTGTCGCTTTTCTATTTACAAAAACCGGGTCTATCAAGCTAGCTGTCTGAACGTCACTAATGTTTTTGACAGTTCTTTAAAAGAAACGAGTGTCTCTGGTTTTTGGCTTCCAATTATTGTGCCGTCCCTTATTGGGTCGGCCGTTATCGACCCGTGCCAATAATGGACGACCCGATAATTGGAAGCCAAGGGATGGACGCGGATTATTGGGACGTGCATTATCGCCGTGTGCAAAATGTGGCTTTGGATTATCGTCCCGTACCTCGCTGGAACGGTCCGATAATGATCGTCCCGAGAAAGAACGCCCCAATAATCCGTGTACATGATGGACGCCTATTATCGGGTCGTGCATTATTGGGACGTTCCTTCACTGGATG
>JALPQI010021543.1:0-14753 GCA_025490895.1 Thaumatotibia leucotreta
AGTGCTTTTTTTTCGTTATTGTTTATGGCACCGGCATTTTGTGGATATGAGCAATAGCTTTATCAATTGGACAGATTTGTAGGGTTATGTTTGAATAGTGTAACCCTTCGATCCTTAGCGTCATCAGTATGATGACGGAATTGAATAAGCAATTCAAATGCTTGGGATTCGATGGGTTACGTATCATAATTTTGGTTACGTAGCAACAGACAGAAAAAATGTGATTGAATTAAAAAAAAAACGTTTATTTATTAAACATAGTATGGTGTCGAATCCTCTTTTTAAGTTTAACTCTTGTGTTAGCAGGAATTCGCTGCTTTCATACAAATTGTTAAATTACTCACTTATTATTTATTTATTTAATATTTATTGCACAGTAATAGAGTACAGAAGGCGCACGTAATGCTATAAGGCATTCTCTACCAGTTAACCTATAGGCCGAACAGAAAATGAACGTATGGGTGCGGTGAAAGACAAATGTACACTTGTACAGGTCTACAAGAAAATTACAACAGCAAACAAAAATATTTTTATGTACCTATTAAAGGTACTATGTATGATTTTTGTTTTCCTATGTTTACTTGTTGTATATTGTATGTTTGTCTATCCTATCGTTTTACTCTCCAACTCAATTACTCTTAGGTTAGCTGGAAGAGATCCCTTTGTAATAACATTTTTATTATTATGTTGAAATGTATATTTTGTACAGTAAAGTTCTGACTACTACTACTACTATTATTACTACTACTACTACTACTAAAATACATATATTTTTATTTGGAACGCCGTTTTGACTACACCCTGTATTGGAAGCGGCAATGCCCAGAGGAATGTTATTAATTCGGAATTTGTTACAGCCTATACTTAAGCGTCGAGATACGCATAAATATGACCAGGCATTGTGCCTGTTATAGCTACGTACGCATGTTATAGCTATAGACTATTACAGAGGTCGTGTGAGTATTGTAATATCATACGTGTAAATTTTAGTGTCGTGATTTGTGCTTATAGAGCAATTTTTGTAACTTTAGTACCGTCGTATAGGTAATTTCACTAGAGTTGAGGTGAATGATTACACATCCAAATGAAGTACTAATTGCAAAAAATGTAGTGAATGAATGAATGACTTGCGTCGAAATATTGAAGCAATTCCCTTTAACAAACTTTTTGGTCAATTTTACAGTTGCAATTGGGTTTGCTGCCAGTACGAAAAAAGAACACTAAATTCCCCGTGTGTTTACATGACATGTTGATGTGTGCGTGATCTCAACTCTCGTGGAACTATCTATACTAGCCAACTTTGCCTTCAGGGGAAACATTGCCCAAAACTAGTTTTTTTTTAAAGTGATACTCTAGTCACATAAGCTAATACTAAACATAGTGGGGCTGCCATTACAGTGTTATATTTCTACATTTGAAAGGTGCACGGAAAGAACATGTCTAGTCAATTCAAATTACAGAAGGAAAAACCACCTCACTTTTAACAGAATATGGTGTGAATTTGCCATGTTTTTTCCGTGGACCCTTAATTTACCAATTTATTAAAAATGCAGAAAGTAGCAACAGCCAAATTTGCTCTGAAGGCAAAATTGGCCAGTTTGGCAGTATCTTATTAGGAACGTTACTTATAAATAAATAAAAATAAAATACATAAATATCTTGGGATATCTTACACAAATGGACCAAGGCCCTGCAAGTTTAATTAAGGATTGTGATGTTTTTTTTAATAGATCACGGAACAAATATTTGTGATAAATAAATACCCTCGCCGGGATCTGAACCGGAACCTCCAGCTTCGTAGGAACAAGAACGCGAATGTCGTAGAGCCTAGGAGAACGCGGCATCAGTGCTTGCTAATGGAGACCTAGGTTCTACGAAACCTAGTGACTAAATACATTCGAGTTTAACCGTTTAATTATAGTTATAGCATAAAATATTCATTTAAGTAAGTATTAACTTCTTTAAATATCTTCATTTTAGTCTATAAGGTCAATAAAAGACGACATCACAAGCCTCAATTAAATAAATAAATATCTTGGGACACAAATCGACCTAGTCCCACGGTAAGCTCAATTAAGTCTTGTGATGTGGGTACCAGGCAACGATATAGCTACATAATAGATACATACATGGGTCAAAATTGTATTCGTTGTCTTGTTTCATACCACTTTGTCACGCTTGTAGTTGCTGTTTCGATTCAGTGTACGAAAAAAAACCGGTGCACTTGTATTCCTTTTTCACGTTAGATTTTAATCCATACATTATAAATTGCAAACAATATATCATCTCATACAAAAATCACCACTGCGTCACGTTTTTTAGGGACACAAAATAAGACAACGAAAAGAATTTTGACTCCCATATAAAAACTTAAATATATAGACACCCATGACCAAGGAACAAATAACTATTTGTGATAAATAAATACACAAATAATGCCTTCGCCTGGATTCGAACCCGGAACCTCCAGCTTCGTAAGCAGGGTTACTACCAACTAGGCTACGGAGACTGACCAGTGAGCTTACCGTAGGACTACGTCGATTTCTCTGAAATGTCCCAAGATATTTAGATATTCTCTGTTTTAAGGAAAAATATGTACTAAAATATATTCCGTGCTGTAAAGGCTTAACCGGTGAAAAACTAATATTGAGTTAAGCTCTTTTTTTAACACCTGGAATGGAACTGTGGTTTAGATTATTCTCAGAAATTGCCTGTGACTAACTAAATTGTTATCTCAGTTAAAAGCAATTTTGTACGAAATGAACTATTGTTTTTTTTTATCTTTTTATTCAAATGTTGTGGTTAAAATAACAGCTTTGATGCTGTTCAATAAAATGTTTGGACTTAAAAAGTTGTGAATAGCTTGGAATTATAATGTTTTTCATTACACTTGCTGTCTAAGCGCGCCATTGCTTGCATGGATAGCGGAAGTAATAGAAAAGTGAAATTCCGTAGGGAGTAATAGAAATGTCAGTACGTCATTTAATAATTATGTTGTAATATTTTCTTCGGTTACCGCGAGGATTACTCATGAAATAAAACTATGAAAACGGATAAACTCGCGTATATTAACTAATTTTAACTTCATTCCGACGTTTCGAACACTTTACAGGGTTCGTGGTCTGCGGATGACTGACAATGGAGGAAATTTGATTGTCAGTCATCCGCAGACCACGAACCCTGTAAAGTGTTCGAAACGTCGGAATGAAGTTAAAATTAGTTAATATACGCGAGTTTATCCGTTTTCATAGTTTTATCATAGTTTTATTTCATAATTATGTTGTCTTAAAACTATTTTTTTTGTCGGCAAGTGGGGTACTAACTCGAGTCATTAAAAGCCCTCCGCCTACTTCTAACACTCTCGTTGGTGATTCCGTACTTACCTCGATGAACAATGTACGTTGTTATTTTTACGATATTTGTAAGAGAGTTGTTTAGAGAAATCAAAATAAAAAATATAGTTCTATACACCTATACAGTGTGTAAATCTAATACGGGCGATCAATTAAACCAGGCATGGGATTAATTAGTGTAATCATGGATTACAAGGTTTTTTTAAAGTTACTCTTAATTTAGACCCCACAGCATTTTTTTAAGATTATCGGAGCAGCAATGTAGGTACGAACATTTGTCATTGTTGATATGGCAGTTATGTCATCTGCTTTTGAAATTAGCTGTCAACGAGTGCTTAACTCGCGTATGTTGCTCTACATTGCGCGCCGAATTATTTTGTATGGAAAATTTAGTTGCTCTATATTTAAGTAAAAGTTATTTGAATGTACTTATTATGTCGTAAACTAACACCCGTTAAGAGCTTCGCCCGTATTAGACTTACACCCTGTATAGTGTGTATATGAAATATAGCCGCATATTGTAACCAGACGTAGATTTAAGTATTATAATCTAACTTTTATGACAATTATTAATTTAGCGTTAACTACCATGCCGTAATTAACGACATACACTTATCACTAGTGACAGTTGCGACATTACGATGTTTATTGTCAACAAACAACAACAAAGCTTTAGGTAAATTGCGTGCTGAATTATTTTATATGAAAGAAAAAAGTTTGTTTTTTTTAAATAATTTTGCGATAAATATATTAATTAGTGCCTATACTAAGACCCCCTAAAGTTTGCGGTTATATCAAATATACACGCTGTATATTATACAGAATTGGGAGTAGATTGGACATGTTTACCGGCAAATAATACTTAGCGGCTGCTAAGTTAGGAGAAGTTTAAGAATAAGAGGGTAAGAATGTGCTTGCCACGAGTTGGCAAGTAACATTTACGTTAACGTTTTCTCTATACATAAAGCAGTCTATCACACTCACTATAAATCAGTGCGAGAGTGAGATACTGCTTTGCATATCAACACTAACGCAAATCTAACTTGGCAACTCACGGTACGGCTATTAATATATATATATAAATATTTTTGGACATCTACACAAATCCACCTAGTCCCACGGTAAGCTCAATTAAGGCTTGTGATGTGGGTACCAGGCGACGATATATATAATAGATAGATACATATAGGTACTTAAATACATAGATAGCCATGACCAAGGAACAAATATTTGATAAATAAATACACAAATAATGCCCTCGCCGGGATTCGAACCCGGAACCTCCAGCTTCGTGGGGCACTACCAACTAGGCTACGGAGGCTGACAAAATTGTATTATATATTGACAGGCTATAGAACCCTATATCACCCGAGGGTGAAAAATTAAAGTTTATAGCAACAAGGAGCTGTCGTAATGATGAAGGAAGTGGCATAATCCGTTGTAATTCCTGTAGCTTACCAAGTAAAAGCAAATATGCTAGTGCAAATCTCAAAAAAATAGTACATTACGACACAAGTGCGAAAAACATTTTAAATCGACACGAGTTACGAATTTCGTTTTTGCACGCGTCTCGTACAATGTTTTTATTGCAGATGGCCTTCCGAAGTTTTGGACCTGACGTAAAATGACACACTTCTCGCACTAGAGCCTAAAAAGGCACCATCTGTACCTACTAAAAAAAATTGTTGTAAAAAGGATCACGTCTTCGATTTTAGAATTATAACTAATGTGAGACTCAAACAGATTAAAATATTATCGAACCGGGTTCTAACTTTAAGTCGATGATTGCTCGACATGTTTCGACCCATTATGAGGGTCCTCGTCCGGAGTACCCTCGGCCAAAGCCCGACGTCTTCGATATTGATAAAAATTGGTAGGCTGGTAAACTCTGTTTGGTTTGGTGTTTAAATAAAGGTAAACCATCTTGCAGTATCTTTTTATTGAAAATTGCATGTAAACATCCAAACTAGGTACTTAACGAATCAAAAACAATGTAAATCACTGTATTGTCTTGTTATATTATGTATATTTGCTAAAACTTATTCTCTACTCGTAGTTTTCAATAAAAAGATACTGTAAGATTGTTTACCTTTTTTTGAACACCAAACCAAACAGAGTATAGAGTCAATGACGCTGCGCAAAATTCATCACATTTTCCAAAATGTCCCAAAATATTTGTATGAAACGTTCCCAAAATGTATGTATGAAACATTTTGTTCCTAGACTAGCACAGTTTGTTAAAAGAAAAGATTTAGCAGCCTTAGCACATCTTGTGTTTGAGAGCAATACGCGGCCGGCTTTACCGCGAACCACGAACGAAGTGTTTCCTCTCTCTCGCACTCGTGAATTCGTACGTAAGTGTGACAGGGAGGCAACACTTTGTTACTACTTCACTTCGCGGTAAGGCCTCTGCTTATACTACACACTTGCCCCCTTATTCAAGAACGTGTCCTAACTTAGCAAGAAGCTAAGTATCGTTTGTCCCTTTCGGTCTTATTAATATGTCTATACGATCGAAAGGAACAAACGATTATTTTCAGCTTGCTAAGTTAGGACACGTTGATTACGGGGGGTGTTCAGGTGACACGAAGTGTTGCCTCCCCGTCACACTTACGCACGAATTCACAAGTGCGAGTGAGAGGCCACAGCCTCAGTCAGCCTCCGTCAGCCTCTGTAGCCTAGTTGCTTACGAAGCTGGAGGTTCCGGGTTCAAATCCCGGCGAGAGCATTATTTGTGTATTTAATAATTCGAAATCACCCCAAATTATCACAAATGTCGTTAGTATTTTTTTTTACGAATTTAATTTCAAAACTTATAATAAAATTTATGTACATAGATTAAATCTAACTAATCTACTTAACTTAACCTATATCTAACATTGGCTCTTGTGGCATTGTACCGAGGATACTGGCGGCATTTCGTCGCTGTATTTATTTATCACAAATATTTGTTCCTTTGTCATGGCTGTCCATGTATCTTAAGTATCTACATGTATATATCTATTAAATATATCGTCACTTAGTACCTACATCACAAGCCTTAATTGAGCTTACCGCGGGACTAAGTCGATTTGTGTACCTAAGATGTCACAAAATATTTATTTATTTATTATATTATTTATTTACATTTCGTTTGTTCTCGGTAAGGTGCGTTCAAACTAAAAGAGCCTTCGCTGTTCTATCCCCCGTTCTACGAAATCAACCAATCACGTTTTGGGTAACGATCGAATTTCGTATAGTGGGGGGCGAGAATAGCGAATGCTCTTTTGGTTTGAACGCACCTGTAGGGCCTCAGCTCTTTACCCTCGCGTCACAATCGGAATAAAGCCTGCGTTTGCGCAAGTCGAGTCGGATGTCGACGATTATGGCTCCCGACTGGCTCGCCCGGTTAGGAATAGTTAGGTCGTGATTACATTGGCTAAGTTAACTTAGAGCTTTTGTAGAATAAATTAAATAAATAAATTAGTATCTTGAGACATCTTATACAAATCGACCTAGTCCCACGGTAAGCTCAATTAAGGCTTGTGCTTGTGGGTACCAGGCGACGATATATATAATAGATACATACAATAGATACTTAAATACATAAACAGCCATGACTAAGGAACAAATATTTGTGTTAAATAAATACACAAAGAATGCCCTCGCCGGGATTCGAACCCGGAACCTACAGCTTCGTACGCATGGTCACACCAACACACAACTAAGCTACGGAGGCTGAAAAAATTGAATTGAATTATTTCATGAAATATTTTGGTTCTCAATTCGACTCATTTTTATGACGCTTACGTCTCGCGGTGTTATATTTACCGGCACATTAGGTATATGCTTCCTCATACGTAGAAGTCACGTAAGGTCCCAACGATTCGTTGACCTACTAACTACGAAACCCGCAAATCTCGGGGATTTTTCTCTGTCACTCTATTGTCACCATCGTTGTAATGACAGAGACAAATGCCCAATTTACAAACTTATGTGTTCCCGGTAGCAGGCCAGCCTGTAATTGCGGTAGGTGCAAGCTTTTAAAGTCATAACTTTATCTGTTTTCACAAAAGCCCGCATGCTGGTAACAGGTTGTATAAACGCACTGGAATGAACCATTGCCTCGGGCAAGTAACTTGACGGGAAAGTGCAAACAAACGTCACTTGACTGCTCCAGTAGCGAGTCAAGTGGTCATTACTACTTGCGTATTGCACTAAACAGTCTTGAAGTACTTGTCAAAAAATGACCTAGTTCAAAATGTATGTCATGATTATACATTATGGTACTTCTGTGACCGTAACTGTTTGCACTAAATATGGAAGAGAAATGAAGAAAAACACTACTGTCGATTGTAAAAAAAACCTACCTTTTTTTACCTGTTTACTTTTAACACAATTAAAAGTAAACAGGTAAAAAAACACGGCAAATTCAATTTTTCTATAAGCGATCAACAATACTACAATATTTACTAACAATAGTTTGCCGTGTGGTGACGGCAGTAAGAATACATTTGTCACCACCCCAACTTTTCCTGCGGGTGTCGTAAGAGTGGATTAAAGGATTGAAGTGTCACTGACCATTCTACAAGATTGATGATGGGCAGCAGCGTCATCATAGTGGACACATTACTGCGATCGTCAATCCGCTTGCCCAGCGTGGCGATTATGGGCATTTACCTTCGTTTAATACGCTTAATAGGAGAGGCCTACGTCCAGCAGTGGACTATCATAGGCTGATGATGTGATGTGAGGTAAAAAACCCGGCAAATTATTTTTTTCTATAAGCGATCAACAATACGTGCCGCCATTATTTTTAAATATGCCGCCTTTTTTACTGCCAATATTGTTGGATAGTGTATACCTAGCAATATACAAGTTGAAGAACATTCTCAAAATTGCGGGAACATACTCGGAAATTTCCGAGAATTTTCATGAGAATTTAAGAGTAAGTTCTCATTGAGAATGTTTCCATGAGAACTTATAAAAATGTGATATAAATCATTATTTTGAATCTTAAATAAGTAAACAGGGCAGTAAATATAATTCATAAAGGCGTGTATCTAGTACGGTCTTGGCTTGATTAGATTATTTGTTAAATTGAGATTCCCAAGAACATTCTCTATGCAAATTTCACAACTTATGAAACTTCTCCTCGGTAAAATGCTAAGTCTACCTTATGGTTCGTATGACTGATTTTTGTAAAAAAATTAAACTATAGTGATTTTGATTAAGCCCTTAATATGTTAGTATATTATTTTTGCAATTAATCCCGGAATCGTAAGGCCCAAAATCCTATTTTCAGGTAAACAAAATGAGGCATTCACTTTCTCATAGAAACTAAGACTTCATTTTCTAGGTCACAAATAAAAATACTATGTGGACACTGGGTTACTATTTCACTAGCTCTTAAAATGCACTTCGGAGAAAGAGGAAGTAAAAAAGGAAAAGCAATATTTTTATGTATGTATGTATGTAAATTCTTTATTGTACACAAAACACAAGCAAAAATACACATTTTTACAAAAAAATTGACAGGTACAAAGGCGAACTTATCCCTGCAAGGGATCTCTTCCAGTTAACCTTTGAGCAAAGGAGTCGTCTATTTGAAGCAAAAGATAGACAAACATACCGTGTACAGTGGATAATATATTTGAGTAATACCAAAAACTAAACTGTCAATATACCAACTAAGATAAACTCATACATCCAATACACATGTAATTAAAATATTTAATACATATACGTACATATACTACACATCAATAAATAGAATACTCAACCAATTCACAAAATGTCGGAGAGCCACAACTTTTTCAGATTGTTCTTGAGTGACGCTACAGACTGGGACTGTCTGAGGGACAATGGAACCCGTAATGTAATGGTGGGTTTTTTACCCGTAGATAACCAAGTAAATAATAAAGCAGTGTAAAATGCAGAACATACTGAAAATTTTCCAAAATTACTGGAAATTTTTTATGAGAAAATTCTCATACAAGTTGCCACTGAGAATATTATCGTTGATTGTTACAGCATGTTCTGAAAAGTCGACGATCGCGACATTCAAGTTCCACAGAAGCGATCTATTGATTGGCGATTGTATCAACTCATCAAGTACCAAAGAAATTGACCCCAAGGGGCATAAATGCGCGAAGAACAATACCAAAAACTAGCGGCCGGAACTATGGGTGCAAAACTTTAACAAAACTTGCCAAGTGGACTTGACATAGCACAGACATCCATAAAATATACATTTCTACACACCCACACATTGTAAGTTTATGATTACGAGATAGGGAATAAAATTTAGATACAGATTTTTCAATAATATTCGTATTTTTCTTGGGTAAAGTGTTCCCCTATGTCAATTTTAAAATTATGTTAAAGTTTTGCACCCATAGTTCCGACCCCTAGATAACTTTTCTTAAGGACATTTCGAATTTTGGAAACTCTTCTTCGGTACATAACTCATAAAACAGGAAGCTTTCGCCTCATTTAATTCTTTGTTATATCTATAATTAACTCGCCCATCCACTTGAAGCGGTCTGTCAAGTCCAAACGGGTCTTGAAAGTGGCCACTTGAATGTAATTTCTATGAAAACGCGTTTTTGCTTAACAATTGATAGGAAAAGCAAGTGTTTGAGCTATTTCCTGTTATAATATGTATGTAAACTATATGTATGTACAGTTACCGTAACTATCTAATTAATTAAAAAAAATATTTCTGTTAATGTAATTAAATTTGTATTATTATTTCATTACATAGCTTTTGTCAATTTATCAATTTATTTCTCTATTAAGTGCATTTTATCATAATTTTCGAATTTGTTGGGAATGTCATTATTTATTAGTACCTAAATCACGAAGTATGTTGTTACCAAATGTAATATATACATATTTTGCATGTTGGCTTTATGTCGACTGAATACTGATTCTCAAAATGCTGTAAGAAAGACCTAATTGTAACGTATTCTTGCAAATAAACATTTCTATTTCTATTTCTAAGGATTCAGTACCAATACTGCCGTGCTAACTAAAAATGACGCATCTCCCATAGAACAACTATGAGAGATGCGTCTTTTTGAGTTAGCACGGCAGAATAGGAATCGGTTTCCAATTAAAAAAGAGTTAAAGAGTTTTTCCGTGATGTTTTTTGGTCCGGCACGCAATCATAGACACAGAAAAATTTTTTTTCGCGAAAAAAGGTTTCCCTACTTTTTCGTAATCAGAATAGGTCTCAAGGCATGGGGCCTTAAAACGGATACACCCATTTTTTGTTACACCTGTGTAATTGTGTCTTTTTACTAAAAAATATGTTATTTTCAGTTATTTAATTCTGAAACCAAAATTATGTACAATGAGTGGCGATGTTTTAAAACACGACCGATTGGGAGCTCATTTCAAATTTCGTTTTTGCACGTGTCTCGTACGACGTTTTTTAGTACAGATGGCCCTCTGAAGTTTTGAACCTGACGTAAAATGACCCACTTCTCGCACTAGAGCATAAAAAGGGCACGATCTGTACTAAAAAAAACAATAATGTCACGATCGATCTTCTCTTTAATGCACAAAAAAACGAATTACATACATCTGTCATTTGCGATTTTGCGCCTTCGAATATCATTTATATGTAACACCTGTGTGATTTTGTCTAAACAGGGTGCTTAGCCAAGTTACCAATCGCTAGCGCCTGCTAGCGCATCGTAGTTTTCCCTCTTTGTCGCACTAATATGAAGGAGTGACTGAGAGGGAAAACGACGATGCGCTAGCAAGCGCTAGCGATTGGCAACTTGGCTAAGTACCCAGGGTTACTTTTTCACCGGTACAATAAATTTTCCCACATATTTGGTATCGATAATAGATTACATTTATCAAATAAAATTGACATTATTTTTTTCATTTATTATTAATTTATCCTTCATGCAAATGCAAAATAATGGGCTTACTAATGATAAGACGTCAACGGGGTGCAGGACGCAGAGGGCGGCGGAAAGGGGTGAACGACCTGCGCACGAGTTGGCAACATAGCAGTTACCTCAATCTCGGTGACTAGGTCACGGTCAGTCTCACGGTTGACGTAGGTATATGCATGCGCGCCGCATCGTACTACCTTCAGTCGGAAATTGCTCGTACGAAATGGTTCGTAGTTATTTTCTCATTGGGGAAAATACAGTGGCAGCCCAGCGGCTATACGCTGAAGAAAGTGTGCCCCGCCTGGAAAATGCCAGTGTTATAGCCATGGCCAGCCAGGTCAACAGATTTGACCCCGTGTGACTGTTTTTGTGGGGTGAGGGTAGGCCCAAAATTTAAAAGACTTAAAAAATCTAATAATAAGTGCATTTGATGAACTTAAAAGTGAGAACTACAGACTTGTGTTGGAAAATATCGAAGGAAACATTCAAAAATGGGCAAGAGTGTGTTTAGATAATCACGGCCAACATTTTGAACACTTGCTTAAGTATGTAAATTAATTAATTAGTATGAGAAATGGACTCCATTAATTAGGTATGTTTTTTTTATTCCAATCATTGTGCATAAAGTTGATTTCAAGTGTTTAAATACGCCTCAATGAAGAAAGTTTCTGTCCTTAGTGCAAGTATGAAGGAAGATTTGGGATCAAGTAAGATTTTTTTGCCAAGTCATAATCATAAGTTGATTATCACCGCCGCTTTTCTAAGCCGCCATGCCGAGTGCGATGACGTTGTAAACAAACAGTTGCCAGTTCGTGTGTTTTGCTAGTTATGTACATTGATAATGCGTAATGCGTCCAATTTTCTTATTAGGTTTGCGGATAAGTTCAAACATCGGTATTTTAGTTTTTTTGTTCTAAAGGGGTAGTAACAAAAAATGCTAGTATTCTGTAACTTGGACTGTTGGACTACGTAACTACGTATGTTGATTTTTTGTACTGGTGAAAAAGTAACCCTGTATATTTAAAAATATGTTTTTTTAAGTTATTTAATTGCGAAACTAAAACACGTGTAATTTTTTTTGATTACCGGTGACTTTTTCAATCGTGTTCAAATAACAATAATCTCACGATCGATCTTCTTTCTAATGCAAAAAAAAAAATACACACATCTGACATTTCGTCGAGGATAGCGCAATACCGCGTAACTACCAAAGCAGATAGAGTTCAAATATCAAACAATTGACACTCAAATTGGCCCTAATTGAATTTACTATTTACGATTTGCGATTTTACGCCTTCAAATGTCATGTATGTATACTATGTGTGTATCTTCTCTGCGAAACTTCGTGCGCATTGAGTACCTAAGTAAATTTAACAGACGATGTACCTGAAACAAATAAAATCAATGTTAAATTTTAACTTTCGTCAGACATTATAACTATATATATAATTAAACGGTTAAACTCACGTGTATTTAGTCACTACGCGCGACTAGTTTCGGAGAGCCTAGGTCCCCATTATCAAGCACTAAGGCATCGCAAGGAGTGATCGCTGGCTCAGTGATTTATAATGGAACATGTTGCACTTAGTGACTAAACACAATTACAGTACAACCATTATAAATTTTCCCAGAGTGCTTAGCCAAGTTGCCAATCGCTAACGCTTAATCGTCAGTCGTAAACGAAAGGCAGCTAACTGTTTTTGTCGCACTAATATGAAAGAATGACAGAGAGCGAAAACTATAATACGCTACTAAGCGTTAGCGATTGGCAACTTGGCTAAGCATCCTGCTCTCTTCATTTTGCTAATTATGTAACGGTCTAAGATAAATTAGTAACAAGGGTTTTCCAACAAGGGTGAAACACTCTGTACTTGGCCAAGGACCGTTAGTTGTCCTCTTTCTATTAGAGTCATATAGGGTAAACGTACGCAGTGGGTAAGTATACGCAATAGCATATTTTTCTTACTGAAATGCATGGGATTGCGTACTTTTACCCTCTGCGTACATTTACCTCACGTGACATTAACATACTTTAAATGTGTGGAAAGAGCATGAAATATATGTTGCACACTCATTAAACTCACAAAAGACCGAACATTGTTTCCTTTACCCTACCTTCATTTGACCATTATAAATGTTACGATATTGTGGGATTATCGTTATAAATAAGTTAAATAACCAGCCCAATTTCACGATCAAATAGTCATTAATCGATTTTAAAACAATAGGTCAACACACCTACACTAAAAATCGATCACAAAAACAAATGAAAGTCAGTTCAAACAAAAAAATAACGTTGTCACCAAAACCGAGAGGCGATGTTCCAACCTACTCGGATACTCGCCGCGTCGGTTATTCGAAAATAAATTTCGAATAATTTTTATATTGTTGTCAATTTCACTTTTTGTATTATTTTTATACTTGTGGATGAATGTTTCTGTCCGTTATTGTAATGATTACGGTCGCCTGAATCACGCTGGTTTTATGTCACTTAAAATACCTACTTAAATTCTGTAAACGTTCATGTAGTCCATGTTTGTAGGTGGCCTATTAAGGAAAGGGCTTATTAACACCCAGAAATGAATTTTGCATATTTAAGTAGCATAGCATAAACCCAGCGTGACTTAGAACACCGTAACCATGGCAATAACAGACAGAAAAAAGTTGATTTATCCACTTTATCTACTCAAAACTACGAGCTAAACCTTGTTTAAGAAAACAATCATTTCGTTAAAGAAAACTCAAAATAAAATACAGAAAATGGAAAAGTAGGAAAAAAATGTGGATTTTTTTTGAGTTGTGTTGTTTAAGCAGTAAATAGTAACACTAATATGTAATATTACATTACATCAGAGGCCGGGAAAATGAGGATTTCCGGCCAAGTTGGTATATATAGCCGAGCGAGCGCGCGAGCGAGGCCGGGAATCCGTTTTCAGTTTCACGCCGAGGCATGTAAAGTGCTTTTCTCAAACATACAAAGAAATACAAAAAATAATAATGATGATGAGTCAATTTTAAGGAACGTAAAGACAATATTTCATTGTATGTTTGAGAAAATACATTTTAATATTAGATATCGTATACCTAAGACAAAATACCGAAGTTTACCAACGCTACGGGGTATCCCTACTTCGGCGTTGGTACACTTCGGAATTTTTCTTTGACATCTAATATATAAATAAACTTTCGTACTTCCGTCCTTGAAAAATCTAAATCGCAAGCATTCGAACAAAAAGGGTCATCTACACTGGTTCTTTTGACCACGACTCTGTTATCCATGGCTATAGCAACGCCGCCAGCGATGTGACACCTGTAGAAAGTGTCCACAGCCACAATGTGGAAACCCATGCATACCGGGGAGCCAATTGAATCATCTGGCATTCATTATGGTACGGTTAGAGGATTAAACTATATTAAAGTATTTTTACAAGCTTTTTATTTAGTTTGAAATAATAAAGAAACCAAAATATGATTAAATTCATAATTACTTCGGTTACCGCGATGATTA
>JALPQI010021544.1:0-18018 GCA_025490895.1 Thaumatotibia leucotreta
TTCGTAAAGTTTTTTGAAGATGTACAAGTTTCATTTTATATCTCATCAGTTGACATATGTGTGATTTTATGGCTCACAAGGAAAGTATTTTCGTACGTAAGGAAAAAAAATTGATCACGGATGTTGAATATATAATTGTCAAAACGAAATTCAATTTGTACATCTTCAAAAAACTTTACATACGTTTGATGCGTTATTAGGCATCCGTAGCGAACCTTTGAAATAATATTGTTGCTTCGGCCCGTTCTTTCTTTCGTTTGTCCTATCACATATGAAAACTTCAAAGCTTGTTAAAACTTGAAACGTAAAACATTATTGAGATCCCTATCTACAGAATACATACAAACATTATAGGAGCAAGTTACGTTTTACTAATGATCTGTCTAATTTTAAGGATATAATTTTCAGAAAAGCTCTTTGATCAATTTATCAAGAATCTTCTTTAATATACTAATTGGGTGTAAAAGGGAACATTTGGGTGGGTACAGTAATTAGGACGCTCAAGCTATGGTTCAAATTGAATGAGCGTCTGTGTAACTACTAAACAGGCTGATTTTGAGATCTGGATCCGAAATGGTAATTATTTCAATTAATAGGTAACTAAAGTCCCATATAAGGGTATAAGGGTATATATATGGGACTTTAGAGATGGAACTATTCCCTGGTCTCAATTCTATCAGACTAGTGAGATCTCATAGCTTTCTATGAACATTACGATTTTTTTTGTGCGGTTTAGTGTCCTACGAAAAATGTTTAGTACACGACCATCCCTTTTTGCTATTCACGATTCTGAAATTATCCAGTAGTAATCATGATCTAAATCTAAATCACACTTTTCATAAAAAGCCGCAAGACATTACAAGTTGCAGTATGACACAAGTGAATTTTGCCGTCTCTCATGTTAACCCCAAAGTGATAAAAGCTATCTTTAACGGAATTTCAATCTCGATTCCAGCTCTTGACTAGATCCGGACGACATTGTGTTGTCCCATACCTTAGTGTATCAGTAAACACCGCCATGTCCGGGGGATATTAGTGCAAACACTTAGTCTAATAGCCTAGAACTGATATAATCATCTGCTATAGCTAGGTTATCCTGTCTTGGTGGTTGTTATTGCCTATTAGCCTGATTCCTGACGACTACTTGTTAATTTCATTATTGCGAGGAAACTTGAGATATTAAGGACAATTTGGAAAATAACATGTTTTCTTCGATTAATAGTATGTGATTGAAACCATTTCTGTACCAGTTTCTTTACAGCCTTTGATCTTTATGGTGAAGAAAGTAGCTGTTAGCTTTTACACATGAACTTAATTACTTTATCTTGGTAGACGCATAATGTTCATTTAAATGTATATTTTCATACCTTCAAGTAGAATATTCAATCCGATATTTCATTTATCTCGGTGTGGAATGGACTTCATAATTTGTATAAACACAATAAAGAAATTTGTGTACATACATAGTAGTGAATGTAGGTACTCAATGTTGCTGGTAGTTAAGAGTTTTGAATGATCACGCGTGACAAAATTATTTTGAAATTAGGTACACGTTTTTGGTGTTATACTTAATTGTTTTATCACTAGGTTGCTCGACGTAATAAATAAAACATACAGCACAATTTTTAAGCATGCACTAGTAAGGTTAATAGCACATCATTGGTGCTACAATATGTCGCTACAAGATATACCTCCCGTATTTTACTAACTGTACTAACTAAAAAGGGACAAATAGTCTATCTCACGGCAACATACTGTCGCACCAATAATCATGTACAGAAAAAAAATATAAGAGCATGTTAGATGAAGATTATTACTAGTTTCTGATTTATCATGTTGTGTACTTAATTTATCAAAGAAGATCCAGCGTCATCATAGTGGACACATTACTGTGATCACGAATCAGCTTGCCAAGCGTGACGATTATGGGCATTTACCTCCTAATGCTATACGCATAGATAATAAGAGAGGCCTATCAGCAGTGGCCTGTATAGGTAATAAATAAATAAATATCTTGGGACATCTTACACAAATCGACCTAGTCCCACAGTATTAAGCTCAGGCTTGCCAGGTGGCTACCAGGCGACGATATATAATAATATAATAGATGGATACATATAGACACTTAAATACATAGACAGCCATGACCAAGGAACACATATTTGTGATAAATAACTACACAAATAATGCCCTCGCCGGGATTCAAACCCGGAACCTCCAGCTTCGTAGGCAGGGTAAACTAGGCTACGTAGACAATAGGTAATCAGATCGCGCATCACTCAAACTCAAACATCATCACTCTGTCCCCAGGTTACCAAATGTCGCGCAAAGTGTGCACCGCGGGCGGCGCGCGCGGCGCATGCATGTGGGTGCAGGAGTGCAACAGAGCCGGCGGCACGCATGCAGGCGTATGCGTGGACGGGTTCATGTTTGGAAGCTGCTGTAGGCTGCCTGACCGGCCTGTTATTGGTAAGCACTGCCTAGTAACAATCTGTCTCTGACTGTGTGTCTGTTCCCAAATGTCGCGCGGCGCATGCATGTGGGTGCAGGAGGACAACAGAGCTGGCGGCATGCATGCGGGGGTGTGCGTTGACGGGTTCATGTTTGGAAGCTGCTGTAGGCTGCCGGACCAGTCTGCTGTTGGTAAGTACTGCCTACTAACAATCTGTCTCTGTGTGTCTGCTACCAAATGTCGCGCGGCGCATGCATGTGGGTGCAGGAGTGCAACAGAGCTGGCGGCACGCATGTGGGCGTGTGCGTTGACGGGTTCATGTTTGGGAGCTGCTGTAGGCTGCCGGACCAGTCTGCTGTTGGTAAGTACTGCCTACTAACAATCTGTCTCTGTGTGTCTGTTACCAAATGTCGCGCGGCGCGCATGCGGGCGTGTCTGTTGACGGGTTCATGTTTAGTAGCCGCTGTAGGCTGCCGGACCGGCCTGCTGTTGGTAAGTACTGCCTAGTAACAATCTATCAAAATCCTTCTGTGTGTTTGTTACCAAATGTCGCGCGGCGCATGCATGCGGGCGTGTGCGTTGACGGGTTCATGTTTGGAAGCTGCTGTAGGCTGCCGGACCAGTCTGCTGTTGGTAAGTACTGCCTAGTAACAATCTGTCTGTGTGTCTGTTACCAAATGTCGCGCGGCGCATGCATGTGGGTGCAAGAGTGCAACAGGGCCGGCGGCACGCATGCGGGCGTGTGCGTTGACGGATTCATGTTTGGCAGCTGCTGTAGGCTGCCGGACCGGCCTGCCGTTGGTAAGTACTGCCTACTAACAATCTATCAAAATCTGTCTCTGTGTTTGTTACCAAATGTCGCGCAAAGTGTGCACCGCGGGCGGAACGTGAGGCGCTTGCACGTGAGTGCTGCTATGCTATTCTCTTATTCACACATTCGACGCTGCGTTCGTCAACGAGCTCGACGACGAGACAGCCTTCACTTCGACGTCGAGCGCAGCGCTGCGAAAAACGGTATTCACTAATGTAGAACAGCTCGTCGTCGAACTGTAGGCGGTAACTCTCGACGCAGTGTAGTTCCAGCTCACGCCGTATTCGTCGCCGAGCGCTAGTGTCGTTTAACCCTTCGTATGCCTAGTGCCGTATCCGTCCCAAGCAATTGGACTCTAAATTATAAACTTCAAGGTCATAAATTAAATACCATTTTTTGACAGCGGCATACGAAAGGTTAAAGTGCATTAGTGAATACCATTTTTAGGCTCGATGCTGCCGCAGCGCTGACACAGCGCTGATAGCAAGGCGGTTTCCTTAGTGAATAACACTGCTGGAGTTCAACAGAGCCGGCGGCATGCATGCGGGCGTGTGCGTTGACGGGTTCATGTGTGGGAGCTGCTGTAGGCTGCCGGACCGGCTTACTGTTGGTAAGTACTGCCTAGTGCCTACTAACAATCTGTCTCTGACTGTGTGTCTGTTATCAAATGTCGCGCGGCGCATGCATGTGGGTGCAGGAGTGCAACAGAGCCGGCGGCACGCATGCGGGCGTGTGCGTTGACGGGTTCATGTTTGGAAGCTGCTGTAGGCTGCCTGACCTGCTGTTGGTAAGTTAAGTACTGCCTACTAACAATCTGTCTCTGACTGTGTGTCTGTTACCAAATGTCGCGCGGCGCTTGCATGTGGGTGCAGGAGTGCAACAGAGCTGGCGGCACGCATGCGGGCGTGTGCGTTGATGGGTTCATGTTTGGAAGCTGCTGTAGGCTGCCTGACCTGCTGTTGGTAAGTTAAGTACTGCCTACTAACAATCTGTCTCTGACTGTGTGTCTGTTACCAAATGTCGCGCGGCGCATGCATGCGGGCGTGTGCGTTGACGGGTTCATGTTTGGGAGCTGCTGTAGGCTGCCGGACCGGCCTGCTCTTGGTAAGTACTGCCTGCTAACAATCTGTCTCAGTGTGTCTGTTACCAAATGTCGCGCGGCGCATGCATGCGGGCGTGTGCGTTGACGGGTTCATGTTTGGGAGCTGCTGTAGGCTGCCGGACCGGCTTACTGTTAGTAAGTACTGCCTAGTGCCTACTAACAATCTGTCTCTGACTGTGTGTCTGTTACCAAATGTCGCGCGGCGCTTGCATGTGGGTGCAGGAGTGCAACAGGGCCGGCGGCATGCATGCGGGGGTGTGCGTTGACGGGTTCATGTTTGGGAGCTGCTGTAGGCTGCCGGATCGGCCTGCTGTTGGTAAGTACTGCCTACTAACAATCTATCAAAATCCTTCTGTGTGTCTGCTACCAAATGTCGCGCGGCGCATGCATGTGGGTGCAGGAGTGCAACAGGGCCGGCGGCACGCATGCGGGCGTGTGCGTTGACGGGTTCATGTTTGGGAGCTGCTGTAGGCTGCCTGACCGGCCTTCTGTTGGTAAGTACTGCCTACTAACAATCTGTCTCTGACTGTGTATCTGCTACCAAATGTCTTTTAAATGTAGCACTATTCTCTAGGAGTAAAACATGGAAGCACTCAATAATTGATCACACATTTACGCTTACCAGCTACGTGTAATGGTCGTAATCGAGAAGCGATTCCCTGTCAGAGACCAGTTCGAAAACCAACGCCGGGCTGGTTATAGTGCTTATGCTTGGCACTTGCTGAAACTGGGACCCATTCACCGTATATACCTACTATTTTTGTTTTAATGTATCTATTTAGTTAAGACTTTTTAGTTATTAAGGTAAGTCAGTACCATATTTTTACCTTTACCATATTTACCATATTTTTAGTTTAAAATTGCAGTTTTCTTTTCTTTTGTTGTAATGTTGTATGTGATTAATAGCAAATCAATATATTCTTATTCTTATTTTATATGAGAGTGATTTCACAATCTCATTCCTTGGTAGGTAGCTCTGTCCATATAACTTAGGCACGTTAGAACTCTCAGGTGTAAATCCCGGGTTTTACAGTAATTTTCTCAAACTCTTGATGGAGCTTTAGAAGCATTTTCCCAAACTTTTAAACATACCTATTTATATTGTTATACTTATATGATAATATTAGGTTGGTAATTCGGTATTGATATTGATGAGATGCACTGAATAATTATTAAAAATAAATACCGTTAAATCCCGTAAGCTTTTACGCAAAATCGTTGAAAGATAGAACTTACCTACTAATTAAAAGCTTTATTGACTACCTACTTAAGCGCGGGTTAAAAACTTGAATAGACATGTATTTTTGTTCAATAATAAACTTATTCTGCCATAAAATCAAAATTTTACGCTGAAGATTATTCTTACTGTATCCCAATGAAGATTGAACCCAATAAAATGACCCAAGTCACGCTTGTTACCAACTAATGACGGAATTTCGTTTACTAAACACCCAAAAAGTAAATTGAAGCCTAGTGACCTCTAAATTTCACGGCACGTACCAGACGGACACCGAAGTACAGGTGTAGTGAGAAATTACTTGCCTTCGGAAACGTTCGTAAACACATGCTGTTTCAGGCAGTGTCACCGAGTCTGACTGAAGTAGCATGACAGCTATTACTGTCAGTCTCAGTGAGATAGACTGAAACAGCATGACGTTGACGAACGTTTCCGAAGGCAAGTCATTTCTCACTACATCTGTAATAAAACAACTTGAATTTTCAGATACGCAGAGCCCAGTTACGGTCACGGAGAAACCGTATACCACGCCATCTAGCGTTCGAAGCACGACCACGCTTCCCCCTGAGACGACGCACACGATAGCTCGGCCCAACTGGCAGACCCAGCGCCCGTCGTTCATGACAAAACCGATAGATGGCGCGCCAACCTCCTACAGCTACCGGCCGCCAGAAATCCACCCTTCATTAGGAAATTTAGATTCAAGTAGCGAACAAAATAGTGATATAGTTAATAAAATAAATTATAACAGTGTAAATAAGTACCAAAATGTAAATAGGCCGAGCGAAGTGGAAACTAGTCCCCACAACAAGATTTCGTCTAGTCTTAGTAATATACTGAGTGGCGCGCGCCCTATGGCCGTGTCCGACCAACACAACGAGAACAGCATCTCTGCAGGTGAGTCTGGCTTGTTAGTTCACTGTTTTATTTGTAGATGGCATTGTAATCAATCTGTGTTTTTAGGGTTCTTTTAGAGACCCTATAGTTGGAAATTTCTAAGAATTAACTTTTGACAGTTATAGATTAAACTTTATTAATGGAGGGTAAGGCTAACTGTTTTTCCGATAGTCTTAACGTCATATATTTCAAGCTCATTTCTAAAGTGTCAAAAGTTAAGTTAGAAATTTCCAACTATTAGGTCCGTGCTTAGATGTCTGACGCCTAGTGTATCGTGAATCTTGATAACTAGAAAGCTTTTTTATAACATTTATAAGAGATTCTGTTGCCATAACTTTAATAATCAAAATAAATTAAAACAAATATTTAAAGGGCGCTTCCATACAACAAACTTATCCTATAATATAACACGCCTATATATTATTAATAAATTTGTTATATAATACGAGTATAGGTACCTAAATAAAGGCAACATGTAAATAGGTTCACGCTTACGTACAGTAGTACGGTCAAATCGTACATAATTTTACCCTAAACTCGCAAATCAAGTAGTATCGCTGCATTTTTGGTATGTTGTTTAGACACCATAGGACAGTATAAAAACCATATTTTGCAAGCAAAAAAAAGTTGTGCTAGCTGGGTAGTACGTGAAAAACTGCGAAATTTACGGCCATTTTTTAGTTTCTGATTTTTATTTAAGAAACCTTACGTTTTTTGATATCATATGTAAATAAACGTTTAAAGACTAATAAATTTCCAACAAGTTGAGCTAACATGCATTATCGTAGGTCTTATAGTTTCAGAGATTCGATACTTTAAAAAGTACCCCTTTTTGTAAACTAGATAAAATTTTGTGTTTTGCTAACGTTTTCGACTCAATATCGCCTCACCTAATTATGCTACGAAAAACATGCAATAATGACCTTATAGCGCACTTAATATTCTTTAATTTAAGGGTAAAATTAGGTCAGTGAACTTTGTAGTTGAAAGTATAAACCCGAAATTCCAAAGGCAGGAGGCCCGCTATCTAAGTTTTTCATACAAATCGCAAGTCGAGTTGCAAAGCTGCAATTTTGGTATATTATGAAGGCCTTATAGATATATACGAAAATGCATATTAAAAGAAAAACAAAAAAATAATTTGGGCAAAGGACGTAAAAAACGGAAAAAAATTCGCCCTTTTTTTAGTTTTTTGACGTTTAACTAAAAATCTATTATCTTTTTGATACTGATTGCTATATAACTAAGAAAGAACATTAAATTTGAAAGGATTTGAGCTTCGTTGCATCACCGTAAGTTATATATACTTTGAGATACGACATTTCATAAAGTGCCCTTTTATCAAAACATAAACAAAGGACCATGGGCATATTTGTATGGAGAGTGGACCAAGAACCAACAGAGCTGAAAGTGGTGTCATTAAATAGGTATTTACATTTATTTCATTTCATTCTACGGGCACTATGTTCAATTCCATTGCAAAACTGAGATATTTGTATTTTAGTCAGAGTAAATACTATGATGAATGGTGTCTGGACGACGGTGATTTGCTTAGAGAGTACCCGCAGAACGCCTTACTCATATAAAATTATCCAATGGAATTCAACTTTGCACCCATAGAATGAAATAAAGTACATAAACAGACCTTTTTAATGACACTACTCCCAGTTCTGTTGGTTTTTGGTCCATTTTGACGCATAGTCCTTTTAGGTTACGTTAAAGCTATTCACTAAATATTGGCAAAACGTTCGCGCTAAGAAAAAAAAGTAATTGTAGATAATAACTACATTAAATTTGGAACAAATTGAGCCGATAACAATTACTGTAAGTCTTATAGTTGGGGGTACACGAGGCTTCAAAACATGCATTTATTTTCTTAACTTAATGAAGGGCACATTTTGAAATGTCGTATCTCTAAATTTATATAGTTTAGGGTAATGCAAGGTAGCTCAAATCCTTTCAAATTTAATATTCTTTCATAGTTTTATAGCAATTAGTATCAAAAAGTTATAGTATTTTAGGTAAACGTCAAAAACTAAAAAAAGTCCGATTTTTTTTTCAGTTTTTTACGTCCTATACCTAAATCCTTTTTTTCTTCTTCTTGTAATTATGCATTTTCGTACATCCCTATAGAGCCTATATAATATACAAAAATTGCAGCTTTGCAACACGACTTGCCTTTTGTATGAAAAACTTAGATAGCGGACCTCCTGCTTTTTGAATTTCGCGTTTTTAGTTTGAATTACAAAGTTTACTGACCTGATTTTACCCTTAAATGAAAGAATATTAATTGCGTTATAAGATAATTATTTCATGTTTTTCGTAGCATAATTAGGTAAGGCGATATTAAACCAAAAACGTTAGCAAAACTCAACATTTTATCTAGTTTACAAAACGGGGTACTATTTGAAGTCTCGAATCTCTGAAACTATAAGACCTACGGTAATGCATGTTATCTCATCTTGTTACAAATTCATTCGTCTTTAAACGTTACCTGATACATATTGTCAAAAAACGCAAGGCTTTTTTTATAAAAATCAGAAACTAAAAATAGACAGTAAATTTCACAGTTTTTCACGTATAACGCAGCTAGCACAACTTTTTTTTGCTTGCAAAATGTGGTTTTATACTGCCCTAGGGTGTCTAAATAACATACCAAAAATGCAGCTTTACTACATGTTTTGCGAGTTTAATGTACGATTTGACCGTACTACAGTACCTACGGAACCTTTTGTGTGCCAATCCGACTCGCACCTAACTGATTCGCATTTTTTTTCTTACGGGTCATAATTGAATGATTATATCTTTTAGGTATCTGTTTTATGACTGCATCATAGTCATGGTCTTTTAATTCATATTAAACAATGAGCAATAAAATCACTAGGTATCCTAGTTTTAAATGACTGCTATTCTAAGTATACTTATGGCCAATCAATATTAGTACCTAATGATAATATAATAATAGGTATCATATCCAAATGCCGTGTGGTGACGGCAGTAAGAATACATTTGTCACCACCCCAACTCCTCCTGCGGGTGTCGTAAGAGTCGACTAAGGGATTGAAGTGTCACTTACCATCATTTACTAAAAGATTGGTGATGAGCAGCAGCATCATCATAGTGGACACATTACTGCGATCGCCAAGCCGCTTGCCCAGCGTAGCGACTATGGGGAATTACCTCCTAATGCGTTTAATACGCATAGGAGAGGCTGACGTCCAGCAGTGGACTATCATAGGCTGATGATGATCATATCCAAGCTTTAAGATTGACAGTGTTTCTTAGCTAATAGCGTCACGTGACGGACAAAATGTATTTATTTATTTAAATGTAACTCCAAATTTTCAGCCCAATTCATGTCGCGGCCAAGCAACGCAAACACAGTCCACTGGCAGGCAACAACACAGCCATCCTTCGTGACCAAACCGCGGCCATCTTGGGAGAAGCCCGCCAAGCCGAAACCGACCAAGAAATTCACGACGACGACGGCCAAGCCGCATAAGAAGAAGGACCAGAATAAGCCGGAGACGACGCAAGCGCCGTCGACTACCACTCCTACGAATAGTGTTGGTAAGTAAGCCGTAGTATCTTGGGGCAGATCATTAACACGTTCGACGCCGGTGACACGCATATGTGACCGAAAAAACTGTACTCCTATGCCATTGACACACATACGTGATCAAAGTAATCTTATTCTTATGCCACTAGCATCAATCAAGTTCTCACTCCTATGCCAGTGGCATAAAAATACGAACGTTTTTGACACAGTGCTGTGTCGCTGGCATAGGAGTAGAATCTTTTCGGTCACACATGCGTGTCACTGGCATAGGAGTTCTATCAGATAATTGCGATCGGTATAGTATTAGCACTTAGTGAAACAGTACCGGAGGCAAACGTGTTAATGATGGTTTGCCTCCCGATATCATACAATTTTGCCGCGTGGTGACTGCGGTAGAAATACATTTTGTTTTAGTTCGGGAAATCATTAACAATAGAAAAGTGCTAGACAGCTGATTGTCTAGTAATTGTTAACGCAAAACAAAAGGTCGTAAGTAAGATAAGAGTCGGTCAAATAATATTTCCCGAACTATACCACCCAACTCTTCCCGTGGATATCGTACGAGCCGACTAGGGATCGAAGTGTCACTGACCATTCATTTATTGATGATAGAGAGCAGCGTCATCATAATCGACACACTACTGCGATTGCCAACCCGTTAACCCAGTGTGGCGATTATGGGCATTACCTTCTAATGCGCCCATTTGCATAGGTAATACAGGAGAGTTCATAAGACAAAAGAGATTTGAAAGTAACACACATAATTCATAGGTGATTTAGCTTTTGTCATGAATATGTTTGTTTCATTGCCAAATTTTCGTGTTAGACTTTGTTATGCCTGTTGTTATCTCATACATAAAGTTATAAGTTAATTAGATATACCTGGCTTCTTGAAAGACTAGTTTTTTTTTTAATTCATCTTCCCTTAAGTTTTTGTCATAAATTTGATAAAAACTTATGACAAAAACTTTGCAAAACTAGGTATAATGTCATAGAGAACCCCAAGAGTACACAAATTAAAATGCCCGCTTTGCCAAAGCTAGCATTTTGTTCACGATTTCACCGCTCCCGTTGATGGGTCTATCGTCTATCGTAGAGTATGTGCCGTTCCGAACTTAGCTCAGCTCTTTGATAGCCACATACCCGCTCGACACAAACAGACTATGCTCTGAAGAAATAAGGACGAATTTTAAACGAATTATCATAATTTCGGGAGAAAAACGAAGGTACTAGCTTGGATGTTTCCAGTCGTTTTCGGGCAGATTGTTTCTATGTCTGAGGATTTCGTGTAGCTTTTAAGGTATTTGAACTCCGAGTCAAGTAATTACTGGATCAAGTTTGTGCTGTTGCTTTGGTTTTGAACGACGGATTTGTCCGTGATTCGACTAGACGATTGGTGACAAAAACATTATCCCATTTTCTCGGAGTTTGTTTTCATTTTATCACGATTCCTAAAGTTACATATACATGCAACATTATTATAATGCAGAATGTTCTTACCTTAGTGTTCAGGATAGGGTTGGGTACTCATAGTTCGGTAGGCACCAGTAAAATTGTTGGTTCTGTTTCATCTCCGTCTTTGAATCTTTTCATGGCGACTGCCACTAGGAAATTGTTAAGATGCGTCAATGTCATGTCAATGCATCGATCAAAAAAGTGACTTGAAATATTAGACAGAGCTGGCATTTATCTGATAGAGGTTAATAACCGCGACAAAGAGGTCGATATTTTCTAAAAAATTACAATAATTATATATTTAACCCTTTTAATATTCGGCAGTGTCTTATAAGATACATATTTTTTGACCCACTTATTGTATTATTTTTAAAGCCAGAATTTTTTGCTCTACAGAACGGCGTGGAGGCTAGAAAGCACGAATTTTTAAATTCTGCCAAGTTAAGGGTTAAGACAAGCGAATAAAATTGAAGATGTTAAAAGTCTGTATTCAGGATCGACATTCCAAAGTAAAATTCAGTACCCTTCATTTGAAATCCAGGTGAAGGTGTTAAACCTAAGTGCCAGCAAGCACACTACAGATGATGTAGTACGATATGATTTAATCACTAAACTCTTATTATTAAAATGACGAAACAAATTACGGGAACCGTAAACGTTAACTAGGTATGATTTGAAACAAGTTTGTAAGGGATGAGAGCCTTAATCTCGTTACTTTCCTTCACGTCGAAGTCGCTGCAAATAACATATCCGATATTAATTAATATTAACACTGCAGTTCCCTGTCCTCTTATAATTAATTCACCAGAATGATATTACGCCATCAATCTGGCGATGGCGTCATTCCATTTCGGAATGAAAACTCAAATCCCTAAGGAGTCCAATGCTGGTTAATATTTGGGAAGCTCATTAGTGGAATGTTCATGCAACGGGGAATATAATACAGAAAACATTGATGTTATCACAGAAAGTTTTGTGTCCGGTTTAATTTTTACCAGCGAATTTCATAAGCACTGTAAATAAATTATAAGTTTATGTAATAAAATAAAATATGATCAACCTACATTTAAGCTTACATCGAACGTTATCGAATGAAATAAATGCAAATTAACGAATAAAATAAAATAAAACTTCTTGATAAATCAGCTTATGACAAGTCCAAAATAAAATTGCAGAGTCTACCCATGATATCTACTAAAAAGGTAAAAAATAGTTTTTAAGTTATACGGTTTTATTGCAGATTAATGTACTAACAGCTAAAAAATAATCAATACATGCATTGATTCGATTGATTAGACTAAACTAAAATCGTGGGGCACGTGTACTTTACGTGATACTTGAGGTGTCCCGCGATTTTATTTTAGGTTTAATTTGGTATACCAAATTTCAGATCAATCGGTTGACAGAAAGAGGGTGAAATTTCATTTACTAAATTTGACCCAAAAAACAAACGGGGTAAGCTAAATAATAGTTGTTATTTGTTATACAAGGGTGCAAAGTTGTATTTTACCCGCGAGTATGAAATTGAAACACGAGCAAGCGAAAGGATTCTATAGTTGAACCACGAGCGAAGCGAGTGGTTCTACAATTGAATCCTGAGCGCAGCGAGTGTTTTAACATACGAGAAGTAAAATACATTTGCACCCGTGTGTAACACAAAACTTTTCTCCTCACTATAGCGAGGAAACTCAAAAAAGGTGATTATTTGTTCACATTACAATCATCATCGGGTTAGTGATAATAATTTTCCAAATGCATTATGTATTTAATGCAAGATTTTGTCGCAGTAAACTTAGCACGAAAAAGTAAACGCAGCACGATTTTAACACATTCCTGTAGTTGCCCACCAACGCCAATGCATTATTAAATCATTCACATTCATCATTTTTACAAAATTCTAACAGAACACCCTGAAAGTTGTTTAGTTTACTATTTTTATGCGTGTTCGAGTCGGTAAATAAAGATTATAACCTATAATATTCTTTGACAATGTTGACGTTGACATTTTCTGCATTTTGTGATTGCATCTAGTTATCTTATCATCATTCACTAAAAGAATAGTTACTTATGGAATTTTAGGATTTATGTTAAAATCATCATATTATATAAAGGTTTGTATTTTACACTAAATTCTCAAATAAATTATTTATTTATCATTAATATGGAACAATTTCCATGAGCATTTTACGTTTTGTTATTCCAAAACCAAGGTCATTACTTTGCCACACAAGTGAATAATATGCGTTTTTACACGTTCGTATTAAAGGATAAACGAGCATTTTGCGAGCTAGTGAGGGGAAAAACTGTTTAAAAACGAAGGGTATAACAATATTGCTTACGAACATTTTTGCACTTAAAAATGCAACTTTCGTCTCATAAAGCGAGATAAAAGCATGTAAAATGGTCGCAAATGCGTCTGATTCTGTAGGTAGTAATGGTCTTTTAATAGTAGGTTTCATGGCTCCAAGTACAAAATGTTTAGGCTACAGAAATGAGTTTGAGATGTAATCTCAGTATTGCATGTTCGTTGGAAATAGGAATTGCCTGAACCCTATTACATGAACGAGCACATTGTACTAACTGGTTCAGAAATTTGTTGCTGCCTGAAATTACTTTAGAAAGCAAAAATATTATTAACAAAGTAACATGAATAAGGGTTTAATAATTGAAAACTACTTATTACCTAATAATATTGACTACAAACTAAAATTTAAAAAATAAATTAGAAAAAGTAATTTTAAAACATAAACTTATACCTAAAATGAATATCTAAAAAGCCCTTAAAAGAACCTACCGCCTGATTGGTTCCCGACGTAAAGGTGCCCATCACGCTCGCTGCGTTTCGGCGCTGAATCGCGATGGACAGTCTCTGCTCCAGAAACGAACCGGAGCGGGGATCGAGGAGTCTTTCCTGCAGTATATTTATTATATTGCAATTACCTACGAAAAAGGAGAATAAGCGTTTTGGTGTAAGCATTTTTCTCGGCAACTCGTATGATTGCGTGTTTTGAGTAATTTAAACAAGTGAAATAATTACGTAGTTTTTCTGAAAAATTTGTAAGTGCCATAAATATTACTGGTAGATCGCACAAAAGAATCAGTGTCGTCTTGAAATTGTACTTCTTATTGCTTCAGAAATAAATCGTTTCCCAATTGATCCCTATTCCGAGGTATAGCTAATTATTGTGCTTACCTATATGATACTTTCAGGAACATTGTATTTGAGCAATCGATACTTTGCACAAGTACAAGTTTTTTGTTTTTTGACATATTTACACAAATCGACCTAGTTCCGCGGTAAGCTCAATTAAGGTTTGTGATGTGGGTACCAGGCGACGACATATATAATAGATATATACATATAGATACTTAAATACCTAGACAACCATGACCAAGGAAAAAAAAAATGTGATAAATAAATACACAAATAATGCCCTCGCCGGGATTCGAACCCGGAACCTCCAGCTTCGTAGGCAGTGTCACTACCAACTAGGCTACGGAGACTGACAAATTATCTGTTATTACTGGTTATAGCTAGTTATTTTGATTTTGTTTTTATCACTACGCTTGTATTTGAGAAGATTCTTAATGTAATTTAGGAATCTCGAGGGCAAAATAAATATTTTCCGTAAAAAGGGATACGTTTGGGATAATGATGAATTTTACACAAAGCTTTTCGTATTTTCAGAATGCGGCGTCACAACAATGTGGCCTCGACCCGAGATGCGGATCATGGGCGGCAAAGACTCCAGTTTCGGACGTTGGCCGTGGCAGGTGTCCGTGAGAAGAACCTCGTTCTTCAGCTTCTCCTCTACCCACCGGTGCGGAGGAGCCATCATCAACGAGGGCTGGATAGCCACTGCTGGCCATTGTGTTGATGAGTGAGTACTTTGCCATAAGTCAGTGTCCTCAATGCTGAGGGTCGTGACCCCTTGTCATCATTTTCTCTTTTATTATTTTTGCCAGTTCACTCTCCCTCTCTTCTGATGAGTGAGTAGTAACCCCTTGTTTATAAATAGAAACAAGACTAGTCAGGCTCATTATTAATAATAATATTTATTTGTGATAATAAAAACAATTTACAATAATTACTTTTTAACATTTTATTCCTTGTACCTACTATTAGACGAATGAAGAGACGTTAGATTAGAATTCAGATGTTCAATTCCATAAGGGTGCCTTTCTATCAGAGCTATCCTCTATAGACGTATTTGCCCCTTGTGATTACACAATAAGAGTGCCTTTCAGTCTTGATGATTGGTAAACATCAAGAGGGGTTGGGAGTTGTTGGGAGTGGGGGGTAATTAACTACGTCCTGACTGTACCTTACCTAATAACTTTCTCTGATAATCTACTCAATTTTTTGCACCTAATTATTTTATTTTATTTTTTTCCACAGCCTCCTAACCTCCCAAATTCGAATACGAGTCGGCGAATACGACTTCTCCTCGGTCTCCGAACAATATCCATTCGTCGAGCAAGGAGTCGCCAGGAAAGCAGTTCATCCGAAATACAATTTTTTCACTTACGAATACGACCTTGCGCTCGTCAAGCTAGAATCGACGCTGGTCTTCGCGCCACATATCGCGCCGATATGTCTGCCAGCCACTGATGATTTGCTGGTGGGAGAGAATGCAACGGTTACTGGATGGGGCAGGCTGTCAGAGGGAGGAGTGCTGCCGTCCATTTTGCAAGAGGTGAGCTGATTTTGGGAGTTGTACGGAAGACACATTCTCCTGGTACTCTGTTTTCAATTCAGCACAAAGCACCGGAACGTCATTTAAAAATAAGATTAAAGGACTGTGTTTAATTTTTTATTTCTTTCTTATTTGTTCATTATGGCGGGAAAATTCACATAATAATATTAATTTTAGTCACAATCTTTAGATTATGTTTTATTGTTTTCTTCCTTACTTAAATCCTCCTGAAACCATATCTAAATATGATTATGTGAAAGTATTCATGTGGTAGCTTTGTTGAAAAGACGCACAATAAAAAATTGTGCGGTAAATTTCTTACGCTCACATTTTTCTAGCAGTGACTAAAGTGTAAACAATTTTTTAAGTGACAAACAATGACCGTAAAGGTACTGATACCCTTCTATCTGATCTGACATCAGATATTATTTCCACAAATTTAATGACTAAAGTCTCCACTCAATTCCAGGTCCAAGTGCCAATAGTCTCCAACGACCGCTGCAAGTCCATGTTCCTGCGAGCCGGGAGACACGAGTTCATTCCTGACATCTTCCTCTGTGCAGGCCACGAGCGAGGGGGGCACGACTCGTGTCAGGGAGACTCGGGCGGGCCTTTGCAGGTTACCTTCATTTTATTATTCATAAGGACAGATTCCTAAAATAGTCCTAAGGTGTCCTGAAGCTGCCCAAGGAGGCGGTGATCTTTGCATCAAAGTCAAGTCTATGTTCCTGCGAGCCGGGAGACACGAGTTCATTCCTGAGATTTTCCTCTGTGCTTGCTACCAGCGAGGGGACAAGACTTGTGTCAGGGAGACTCGGGCGGGCCTTTCCAGATTACCATCATTATTGTCTAAAGCATGCAGTGTTGGAAACTCTAAACAAGTAATCATTCATTCATTCAATAAAGAGGACGTTCGTTCACTCGTTATATTTAGTCGGAACAGAGCTTTTTAAACGTGAAAATAATGTATGAAGACTAAATTAAACCTCTTATTCGTAAACGTGCCCTAACTCAAGAAGTATTTCTTCTATTTATCTTATCTATAAGACTAAAAGGGAGAAACGATACTCATCTCATCCCTTGGGATGGGAGGAACGCCTATTACTACATATCACAAAATTACTGTCACAGATGTAAATCAGTCATCAGTAAATCAATTATTTTCCGCCCATGCACGTCTAGTATTTATGAATTAAATAGCTTCCCCGTATTAGAAGGGACATAGACCTCTTTTGAGATGTTTCGAGGGCAACTTTCCTCCGGCTGTAGGTTTCTTTCTCTAAAGTATAAAACATAGTATTCTAGTTTGGACAACACGGTTTCACAGCTCATTTTGGGATATGTTTATCGAAAATCCGTGTCGTCGTGTGGCAAAAAATTCAAGCTAAAACTGAAATACTCGAATAATTTTTTGCAAGCGACTCGCAAGTCATCAAAAACGCACTGAATGCTCGGAACATGCACACATGATGGATGTGCGAACGCTGGGCTGGGCATTCACAATCGATTTAAAAATATCGGTGCATTCAACCATTTTAAAATACGGAGAACTGCAGTGGAAAAGCTCATTATGAAAGTCGATTCATAATTAGCATGCAGATAGTAACAAAAATAGTGGTGATCCGTTTAACGAGTGTTAATATATAAAATGTTGTGGCCATCTTTGAGGAAGGCCTATGTACAGCAGTGGACGTCTTTTGGCTGATATGATGATGATGATATAAAATGTAATTAAAGATGAAAGAATTAACTAGTATGTACATAAGTGCAAGAGTAACAGATAGATAACACTTCTTTGGACACTATTT
>JALPQI010021545.1:0-18696 GCA_025490895.1 Thaumatotibia leucotreta
AATGAGCTATATTATGTACATGGCCGTAATGACTTTTTTTTTAATTTTCATACAACATTACGTCGCACTGGCGCGCCGCCCGCTGGCCGCGCGGGCGGGAGGCGGCGCGCGGCGCGCGCTGCGCCAGGTCTTCTGTCATAAAAATGATAAAAAGACATCCCCGTTTTTGAGAAATGATTTAGACCTTTTTCTACTCCTCACCTTTTTTCTGCTAGTGACATGGCTACGCACACTATTGTAAATATATACATAATTACATCTGTCAAAAGTCTATAGTCTATTTCTCAAAAACGCACTCTCAGCCGGTATCGTAATGTCGCAGCGTTGTTCGATAAGAGAAGGCACGCGAGATATATGGGCGTCACTCGCTGCCAGAGGGCGTCACTTTCCGAACAGACTCAAAAACGCACTGCGTGCTACCACAGACTGCCACATCACACCTATGATAGACGCCATATTGAATTTGTTCCGATCTTCAAATTTTTACACTGCTACCAACATTAGTACCAGATTATTTATTACAATAATTATAAATTAAAATAATATAAGGTTAAAATAGAATTTTAAAAGAAAGGTTTTGTTTTTTAAATTAGTAATGTGATATAATATATTTTTGTACCAATTACAAACTTCATATTATGCAAAATAACTTATTTTTACGTCTGGCAACTAAGCGCGGTTTTAAAAGCAAACATATCCATAGACAATGACAGCTGCATTAAAAAAAAACCTTCCCGCTTTCCGCTAGCAGTTGAAAGTCCTACCGCGAACTTCGAAATTGAGTTTCGATCTTTTGTCTCTGTCACTTCAACAAGATTATTATTAGAGTGACAGAAACGGATGCTCGACTTTTGCGAATTTCGAAGTTCGTGGACGGCCCCCAGTTCTGTATAGGTTAGATTTAAGTCGATTCGCATAATACAGTTTGTATAGTTTGTGCCAATGTGCAGTGCCTAAAAATGTGATTTGTTTCATTAGTATTATTAATTTCTAATGTTCTGCCTGCTCCTTTTGGGAGTGCAGGTATGTATGAGCTAACAATATTATTTTAGTTTGTTTATATACATACTAGGTGTTTATTGGTGACAAATGGAATAGATGTGTGGCGTTCAGTAATGTATGATATTTTATTTGTTCTGTGTATGCTATGCCACTTAGTCGTAGAAAAAGTATAGTATGCAACGTTGTATTATTAGTTCAAAAAATGCTCGCGACGTCTTCAATTGCGATACTCGCCCTTCGGGCTCGTATCGCAACTCACGCCGCTCGCATTTTTAGACCCCTTATAATACCACTATTGCATAAAATACTATTTTAGAGTAGTTTGTGAAAATATATAGTTTTATTTACTTATTTTGCCTCACAGGTGTGATGAAAAACATTGTGTGTGCCACAGGCGGTACAAGAATTATGAACTCGTGTGAAGTAAAGCCCGCGCCTTCGGCTTGGGCTTTACTTTCACACTCGTTCACAATTTCTTATTTACCGCCCTTAATACACAATGTACTAATATGCTGCTATTATGGTTCGTGAAATTTAAATTGGTAACTTTATACCTACATTATAGTAAATATAAACATTCAATTTATAGTTCTCGAACTATACTATAAGTAGTCATACCAAATTGAACTCAGGAACTTGCACGCAGTAAAGCTGATGAGTTCGGGCATGAAGGCCGAGAGTATCCCGAACGCTCCGCATAGAAGGGAGCTGTAGATGACCACAGACTTGCGGCCTCGCGTGTCCACGAGGTAGCCCCAAGGGAACGAAGTCACGACAACCGCTGGAAATCGAAGAAAAATGTGTTAATATTGTAATTACTGACTATTGTCATTCCAAGTTAGAAATCGATATGGTCAGGTAATAGCCCATCGCTAATCAGTACTTTGTATTGTTCAATGGAATAAATCTAGTCAGGCGTGTCCTTGGCCCTGCGCGGGTTATTCCTTTATCTTTTCAAGATCAAGAGGTCACTGGGGTACCTAATCAATATCTTACAATGTCCTTTATCCATTGCTTAAATTAAACTATCGTGAGACATTCTACAACTGAAACGGTTAGACATCCGAAACATAGGTATAATTATACCGTTTAAGTAATGATATTTGTGCTTTTTTAAATAATCTTTAAATACCTACACAAACATATAATCAAAAAGAGAAAGGGCAAAGAGCTGGTGATGTCTGGTTATAGCCCAATCACTCGCCCTGCCTATTTATTGGTCCCATTAGTATCGGGTATTTTGAACATCAATGCGAGTCAGTCATTCTGAAAATATGTCTACGGCTGCGTCTAATTATCACGACCATTTTCATACACTGTAAATGATAATAAAAAGGCTTTGGCAATTACACCGCAACATATTTTTTGAGTCTATCCCAAGCGCGCCTATTATAAAAATCTAGATTCAATTTATCTTCCTAGGATTCGATTTTTCTATCCAAGCAATGGTACATTTAGCGAGATTAGGGAGACCAAGAAATAAAGGACCTACCTGTGATATATTTATCTTAAAAACATAATATTGTACTGTCAATTTCCATCACCAGTGCTCGGACAAGTCATCGCAAGACATTTGCAAGACTGTAATTACTCAATACAATATTATACAATTCCATTTTTCAATGAAATTTTTTTCCTTTAACATTTTTTTCTAATATAGCTTGGGGTAGTCCACTTATTAATTGTATTTATTTGCACCATATTTTAAATATTTATCAAAAACCATAATTAAACAAAATAAGTGTATTAATTGAAATTCTTGTCCTAGCACTGTCCAAAGTGTCCAATGTCCATCACGTATAGATTTATACACTGTGTTTTTATTGATTTCCGTTAAATTAAAGGGAAGCTTATTTAGATCAAAACGAATCAATTTCTCTAAGAAACTAGTATCTTAACTCTACTGTTATCGAGTTATTAAAAAATTAAGTTTAGGTAATGACTGAACAAGTGCATTGCAACCTTTATTACATCCTAATGCTATTTTATTTTGACATGTGCCGCCCTGCCGCCAGTCACATGAAATTTACTTTTGTGTTATTCTTAAGGTTTTCTCACACTTGGGTACCATTTAATTTATTAATTTTATTATGTATGAAAACGAAAAAAATTTTTCGAGTTCCACTAAAAGCTATATATAGGTACCAGGTAGCTCCAATTAGCGTACCAAGCAACCTGTTAAAATTAACGGAATTCAAGAAAAACACGGTGTATATGGTTGAATGTTTATTCCAATTTTATTTTATTCATCATCATCATCATCATCAGCCCATGATAGTCCACTGCTGGACGTAGGCCTCTCCTATTAACTATGCGTATAGACGCATTAGGAGGTACATGCCCATAATCGCCACGCTGGGCAAGCGGATTGGCGATCGCAGTAATGTGTCCACTATGATGACGCTGCTGCCCATCAACAATCTTTTATTAAATAATTGTAAGTGACACTTCAATCCCTTAGTCGACTCTTACGACACCCGCAGGAGGAGTTGGGGTGGTGACAAATGTATTCTTACTGCCGTCACCACACGGCAATAATTTATTTTATTACTATGTATTATATGTGTATTACCTAATTACCTCTCCATGGAATTTTTTACATTTCATGCAGATTAGAACCTACACGTAGGCAAATTAAGCCTGGCTGTATAATCAGATTTAATTCATATCTAGGTACTCTCACTATCTGAGTGAAGTGTTGGTCGTACAGTCATCTCTACCTACGGAGTAACGGAATAAATTTCAGAGAAATAACGATATTATATTACTTTACGTCTACGAATTGTGAATTTGCACCTTTTTGTAGCCAGTGACGTATAAGCACTTTAAAAGAGTTTTTCTACTCCCGTACTTTTATTTGTCACTTACATGGTCGTGAACACACCTGCCCCTACCTTACACACACCTCGTGTATATCTATGTTAATGAAACACATGGCTGCCAAAATATTTAAAAAAAAATATCAGATGAACAGTAAACCATAGAGGAGCTTTCTTTTTTTAATTTTGACGTCTCCCGCCCGACCTTGATGATTAATAAAATTGTGTTTTACTAAGAATAAGGTAAATGTCCCCTATTACGGTATGTTAAGGGTCTCGAGACTTTGTGTATTTTTAAATAAAAATCTTAGCAAGATACCACTACGAAAGCTTTTGAATATGTTATATTGATTCTTTGACAGTTAGTTTATGCATACATTTTATAGATTTTGCTTAAACTTTTTTATATATTAATTTAATTGTGAACGTCTTATTTGCTGCCTATTCCGTGATAAAATTCGGCGCTGCTCCTAATTTCGTGAACTCGCGGCCCCTATTTCGTGATAAAGATATTTAGAGTAAATGACTATTGTTTCTTTAACAAAATGTTATTTTTAACGAACTTGCTTAAGTTAAGATATCATACGGATATAATTTAAATTAAACAACATGGTTAAATGAGATCCAACTTAAAGTTTTCATTTCTTAATAATGAAACAAGATAAAATCTACCGATTTGCATACCATAATACTCTTTAGGCGGTTAAAATCAAACTTAAATAAACTTGAACACTAAACTATAAACCTCTCTTTGATTGATAACGAAATAAACATTAATTAGGGTAGACCGGGGTAAATCGGATCAGCGGGCGAATCGGATCAAGGTCCAAAATCTCTAAGGCTTGAGTTTACCACACTTTTATTCTAAGAATAGCGCTTACTCTCAGATACTAGTGACAAAATACTATGGAGTTTTGACATTACTATCCCAGAGTAATCATTATTCTTAGAATCAAAATTTGGTAAAACGCACCCTTAGTATTTTAAAAGATTCTTCAACAATTTGAAGATTTTTTTCAAATACTATGTGTGCTCAATAGCACACTTCAGTCGAGCAACACTTCCTCTTTGTCCTTAATCGTTAATTTAAAAAAAATACGTAGAGATTTCGGACCTTGATCCGATTCGCTTCGGTCTACCTTAAATGAAAATCAGAACATAAGTAATTAAGTATACGTTTACTTCGTCTTAGAGGATGACTTACACTATACCTGGCCGGGACGTGACCCGGGCGGCCGATGTGTCATTTTCTATAAAAATAATCACGTCTGATCACTGACATATCGGCCTGGCCCGGTCATGTCTCGGCCCAGTCGGGCGTAAGAAAACAAAATCTACAGAAGGCATTTATTCAATATCTACATATCTGGTACTGAAAAAATACCTCTTTTATTGAGTGGCCACACTCGTGTTTAATGCCTCTTATTATGCGCCAGCCACATAAATAACTATTATTTTATTAAACGATCGAGGACAAGGAGAGGAAATGTGGCTCATTTTAATCGCGCTCAATTTGACGAAATGTGAAAACACTAATATGGGTATTTTTGACCTTGATCCGATATGTGGCTCAACTGAATTGCGCTCAATTTGAAGAAATGTTTAAAACATTAATATAGTAATATAGGTATTTTTGACCTTGATCGCCAGGTGATCCGATTCGCCAGGTGATCCGATTCTCCTCGGTCTACCCTACTGTGTCTCTCTATCGGTAAATTTACGATACTTACATGTCTGTTTGTTACCCACTACTATAGTTTACACTATCACGAAATTAGGGAAAAGTAATAAATGCTGGTTCCTAATTTCGTGATACTGACTTTTTGAAATTCCCGCGATTATTTTTTTAAGTTAATATATAAATTACGTAGATGAGTTATAAACAATCTTAAATATAACAAACAAACACAACAATAAGTAAAGTAAACCTAATTATAACCAAATTTATGCTGGTAAGTAATATGTGAATTTACCTAAAAACTGTGAACTTGGGTCAGGTTTAAACTCGTTTTATGAGAATTCAAGTGAAAAAAACCTATACCGGAATTAGCTCAAATTAAACTTAAGTAAATACAGTATCTAGTTTTTCATTTACATTACAATTTACTTTAGTTGTTATATTAATAAACAATCAATTAAAATAAGTCAAGAATTCCCTTATTTCGGTAGTATCACGAAATAAGGGACATACCAAAAATTAGGTGCACCTTATTCCGTGAGTCAATCAATTGCAATTTTTAGCAACTTCTATGTTTAAATATTACCTTTTTCTGTGTCAAATCGATAGTTAAAGAACTCAAAGAAACACTCTAGCAATTTCAAATCAAAAGGACTTACCTTTGGCGTTTTATGAGCTTAACAAATGAGAGCGCGAACCTTACGGCTACGCTCGGCGCTTGCACACCAAATAGCTGTTCACGGCACACTGACTTTTCCAAGTGACATATCGCGGAAAGTGTAGGTATAATAATTTTGAAATTTCGTTTGTTAAAAAGTTTAAATAACGAAGATTTTTTACCCGTTTATAATTTGAACATAGGATATTCTGATTTCTTATTATTTGCGTGGAAGTGAAAACTACCGTAATAGTGTACTATCACGTAATTGTGGCCGTTTACCTTATTTCTCAAATTTACAATTTTATTTAAATCTGTGGTCGTAGAAAAAGTATTGTATGCAACATTGTTTAACTGAGTCAAAAAATGCTCGTGGCGTCTTTAATAACAATTTTCGGCTTCGCCTCAAATTGTTACCCACGCCACTCACCT
The DNA here is from genome assembly GCA_025490895.1 of Thaumatotibia leucotreta. Lineage (NCBI taxonomy): Eukaryota > Metazoa > Arthropoda > Insecta > Lepidoptera > Tortricidae > Thaumatotibia > Thaumatotibia leucotreta. Next base: position 6,590 of record JALPQI010021545.1, read on the forward strand.
TTTTTTGCCCTCTCTTAAACAAGAGTTGCATAAAATACTATAGGTTGTTTGTAGCGTACAGAGAATACCTACGAGTACTTCATAATAATGTAATTATATAGATAAAGCGTTTGATAATAAAATTCACGATTGGATTAAGTAGTAATATTACACGTTTACGAAGATTAAAACATCGCATAAGTTTTCATACATTTCAGAAAAAAACATTTGATTTTTTCCGACATTTACAACGCTAAGTGTATCGAAGATCTCGAATAAAAGACGAACGTAATGAATGTTGTAAAACGACACAACATGTCGACATCAATAAGAATGATACATAATATCATGCAGCTTTTATTGCACTTCATGATTGACGAGATAATTTAGTAATTAATAATACTAGACCACGCGGAAATGTTTACCACATTTTACCTGCTGTGTTGTATTATTTGTTTTATAAAGTAGCTTGCACTTATGGTGTTGAAGGTGTTTTAAATAAATTGCATAATTAAATGCGATGAAAATGCTCCGCCGCATTTCAATTACAATTCGCAAAGTCTGTAGAGCACTTTATTATGTACATATAATTATGTCAATAGTATGTTAATTATAATATAGCGAGCGCGCATAAGATAACGCAGCAAGTGTTTGATGAAGAACTGTATTATAATTAAAAATTTTTGTGAGTCTTCAACTTCTGTGTTATTTCTTCTCAGAATTGGGAGCCATTGTCATCTTGTTACGAGTTACGACCAAAAAATATCCAGTGTGTGTTCAAGTATAGAATATTTTTATTTAAGTAGGTAATTATATTAACTAGGTAGATAAAGGTAAATGTATCTTCCAGTATAATGTAATATTGAAAAGTCTTACAAATGTAGGGTAGACTGGGGACAATTGAAACAGGTCAAGATTGAAACAAGTCAAATATCTCGGAAACTATAATGCCTACGCGTCTGACGCAACACTCGGAACAAGCGGAAGGCCATATTGCAATCCTTAACAGTAGCGCACGGGCGCCAGTGCGATACGGAAGTGTCCACGAGCGAAACCAGTTTCACGTGGTAAAAAGTAAGTATTCGTGCTCTCGTATATTGTCTTATAACTTCGTCTACTCTCGTATATTGACTAATCTAATTATGTACGTGTTATGGTTAGGAATAAACGAATGTTTTTATTATGGACGGTGATCAGTGTTAGAGTCTTTTTTTATATAAAATATTTGACATTGAAGTCAAAAAAGTGGTTTGGGGGCGATAGAAACAACGTGCTTGGGGACGATTGAAACGTTTCAATCTTCCCCATGTTTTAATCGTCCCCAAAATTAACCAACTTCGAAATATAAAGTTTTGTATTCGATGCACATGTTTTATTAAGCTTCACAATTATTTGGCTAGTTTTTGATCTAGATCATAAATAAGTACGGTCAAACCGTACGACGTTTTACCTTTTAAACTCGCAAATCAAGTAGTATCGCCGCATTTTTGCTATGTTATTTAGACACTATAGGGTAATATAAAACCACATTTTGCAAGCAAAAAAACGTTGTGCTAGCTGCGTAGTACGTAAAAAACTGCGAAATTTACGGTCATTTTTTAGTTTCTGATTTTTATTTAATTTGAGTTTAAGTAATTTGAATTATGTTATTTGATATCATTATGTTATTAAACGTTTAAAGAATAATAAATTTCCAACAAGTCGAGGTTACCGTACGTCTTATAGTTTCAGAGATTCGAGACTCTAAAAAGTACTCTTTTTTTGTAAACTAAATAAAATTTGGTGTTTTGCTAATGTTTGCGGCTTAATATCGCCTCACGTTTTTAACGATGTTTTTGTTTACCGCTGTAATGAAACCATTTAAACTGATATTTTGTTTCGTCTATTATTGCATTCCACATCGCGACTACAACACTCGTTGTGACTGGGCGTTTGGGAATGGTTATGATTGAAACATTATTATAGTTGAAACAGGCACTTTTCTTGTTTCATAAAACATAGTTTTGATTATTTTCTGCGATTCAACATCGCTATATCTTCTAAATGCATTAAATCTACCTTGGTTAAGGTAAATGTTAATGGTATCAGTGACAATGAAGTCTAAAAGTCGTATACTCCTTTTTTATTCCATGTCTTTTTAACGACTTTTCAGATGCTCATAAATTGAGATATGTTCATGCTATACTTGCGAACTTTGAATGAGCTCATTGTATGCAAAATGAAATTAAAATGGTAGTAATGAAAAATATTAAAACAAATATAAATACTTTCATTGTGTCGAAGATATTTAAGTGTTTAAATTGACCCCACATAGTGTTTCAATTGACACACATGTGGGGTCAATTGAACCACTCTGCCTTTTTCTTTTTATTTCACCATTGTCGAAAAACTATGAGATATAGTCCATTCAAATACATTTTATTTAGGAACCAGATAACTAACCTTGAAATATTATGAGCGTACATCTTTCTACTTATAAAAATATAGCGGTCACGGTCTGTTAAAGGCAAATTGGTTCAATTGACCCCAGTCTACCCTACTTAATATATTTATACAGGGTGACATCGGGGTCGTGATCCAAACTGTGAGAAACGTGTTAAGATAGTCTTCCTAAACAATGTTCTCTATGGGACCTATATGAACAAACTTACTTTTTTTACGACTAGTAAAGTTCGTGTTCATTAATATGTATACATTTCTCCATACTAATCCTTTCCAAATGTGTTTACATAATTATGAAACGAGACTGGAAGTTATGAACACTTCCGCACTGTTCGGTATGGAAACAGTTTTTTTTTTTCGCGATATTCATATTTGTTCCATGGGAAACCTTGTTGAGAATGACCATCTTAACACGTTTCTCACAGTTTGGATCACGACTCCGATGTCACCCAGTATATTAAGTATTATTTGCTATGCTTATCTATAGGACACACGGAAATAAAATCCTTTTCGAATTGTCAAATAATTTTGAAACTATATCCAATACAACTTACCTATGTACGGCAGTGAGGCTATGACTCCCCTCTGTGCATCAGACATGTCAAGATCACACTTGGCGGCAGGCAGAAGGTATGCGTACCCTATCGCCTCGATTATAGCTGATATAAGGAACAGGGCCAACACTATGCAGTACTTGATGTTGTACCAGCCCAAGCCTGTAAATAGCCATTCAACATTTTAAGGTATACTATATGTGTATTCTTGTTGTCGGCCGCGTCTAGTTGCAACTATTCTTTTTGTACGAAAATATGTAAGTAGGACGCGGTAATTCGACCGCAGACATATATTTTAAAATAGACTCTCACATTTCTTAAAAAAGGACGAAGAGCAGAATTTCCTCACGACACAGGCTAGACCTAGTGTGAGGGCTACTGGTAATCTAATTGCAATATTTCTAAGTTAAGACATAAGCAAATTGTTAGCCCTTAATCTGATAAATGTGATTGTCAAAATTAATAAATTTCGTATTTCGTATAAAAGAATACGTCAAGCAAGAGGCAAGTACGTACATACTAAGTAAGAGGATTCGTAAACTTTCTGCTTGTTGAAAAAACAACAAAAAATATTCAAAACAAAAACTATCGCAACAGTTTTCTCATAATTCTCATTTTCCGTACCAAAGAGGTAAAGGAACTCTAAGGATGCGGCTCCACTGACGCGGAGCGGAGCGGAGCTGTGCGAAATTGACCAATTACATTCTTCAAATTCAAAATTCGAAACACTGTGATGCGGTCTCATTGGCCGAGCTCCCACAGCTCCGCTCCGCTCCGCGTTAGTGGAAACGCACTCTTATTGTGCAGAGATGTCTGTCCAAATAGATACGAGTATGTTGTAAGACTTGTAAGTGCGTTTTTTTTTAAAGTAGCATTTAAATTTATTTATCGAAGACTGACTCACACAGTTGACCGAATTATCTTCATTAGGAATACGATTAGAGACCTAGATAAATCTAGATTACAAAGTAAATATACTTTTACCCAACTCTGTCCATAGGTTTTTTGGCTTTTGACAGATCGGATCGCATTTTTTTTTTCTTGGTATCTAATCCTAATGTAGATAATTCGATTACTTACTTACTTCCCGTTGGCCGGTTAGAGATAAATATATGAATATTACATTACAGGAAAAAAAAAAAAACTTTTGGAATAAGTAAAAAAATATACCTCCTCTAGTTGTTAAATGTTTGTTTCATTTTTTGTCCTATAGTATGGGCAAGGATCGGACAAACGCCTGTCATTCTGAAAACATAACCCTGTTCCATACAGTAGAAAATTCTTTATCGTATACGTACCTACGAGTCCTACTACCTGTAAGATGTCCCAAGATATTTATTTATGATATTATCATATTTTATTTAATAAAATATTTTTTTAATAACAATAACATAAATAATTTATTTAGGAGATCATGATTATAACGAATAAACGATTTAGAATTTTTGATATTTTGTTATTATTAGTAACCAATGTCACAAATGCATAATCGTGGTGTGTACAAGTAAGAAGGAGTTGGGATGTCTTAAATATATACTTTGTGATAGAGTTCTTTAAAAAAATATGTCATAGAATAAAATATGTTAATATCATAACATAAGATAAAGAAGTCTCTACTGTGTGGAACAGGGTTATGTTTTATGTTGACAACGTGGAGTTGGGATGTCTTAAATAGATACTTTGTGATAGAGTTATTTAAAAAAAAAATCTCATAGAATAAAATATGTAAATATCATAATTCATAAAATAAAGAAGTCTCTACTGTGTGGAACAGGGTTATGTTTTCAGAATGTCGCTCCGGGTCTTTCCTGCTGCAGAGGTTGTCCATTGCGGTTCCACGTGGAAACGAGGCGAGCGTAATGTCTACCTATATGTCGAGGGAGGCGCGGAGCGGGCTTAGCCAAGGGGTGCTACTAAATTTTAGAATATGTTTAAGTTTAATTTACAATATTATTTTATATTTGACGGATAACCCTAACCAAAGCCGAGCTAAGAGGGGTAGGATTTTGGCTATCTAGCTTCTAGCTACTCGTTACTAACTGTACTCAGATGATGTATCTAAGCATTTACACATCTACGCAACTACACATCTACACATGTAGGCATAGACTCATAATTGAAACTCAAGATGAATTACGATTATAAGACTAGGGAGAATCTTTCGATGTCTAAAGCGAGAGTGAGTTTACTTTTCAATGTCTAAAGCCAGAATGAATCTTTGTTAAGGTGCGTTCAGACCAAAAGAGCATTCGCTATTCTATCCCCCGCTCTACGAAATCAATTTCGTAGAGAGGGAGGTTAGAATAGCGAATGCTCACTTGGTCTGAATGCACCTTAAGTGTAACGCGCGAATGCGATTGTCTCCTGTTCGTTGCCGCCGCGATTTGGGCTCTACTTTTCACTTACGATCAGGTGGAGTGGAGCCACTTTGTTGTGCCAACATAAAAAAAAAAAATAATAAAGAATGAATCATAAACTGACTGAATATAAAAACGATACTCCTCCTGGAGTATGTGTGGCTGCTCCTGCGTTTCCGCTACTGCAGCTGTGGCCAGATCGCATCCCACGGCGGGACGGTCGTTGCACCGTCATTTGGGGACGGTGTTGAGAGGCTGTTGAAGGAAAGTTTGCCTTGGGCAATTGGGCATGGCGAGAGAGAAAATGATTTTGGTGGTGATGATGCGGTAAGGCAAGGTAAGGCGAGGCAAAGTCCGATCTGAGAGAGATCTGAAAAGGAAGGCAGATGGAGAGAGAGAGAGGCTGCGGCTCGGTGCTCGATGCGCGGCCGTAGGCGCGTCGCTAGCGGCAGTGCTGGCACGTCGTTAATTAAACATAATCACTGCGCTAGTGACCTTTTATACGGTCAGGTCACAAACTACCTGTTTCGTAGGCGGGTAGATCCCAATATGACGGTTAATGTCTACCTGCATGAACCAAGCAAAAACTACTCCAAGCAAAACATTGCTTATCGTTTTCTAGATTTCGAGCTCTTAACAAATTAATTGTAAACATTACAAATAAGACTATTCTAATGTTCGATGACTCGACGTATCGCACAGCTCCACAAAAACTGAAGAAGTAATTTTGTATGTTAGTGATTAATTAATTTATTGTGTGAACTATGTTTTGATTTTATAAAGTTTTGGTACAATAAAATATGTTAATATCATAAGCTAAGGAAGTCTACTATACGGAACAAGGTTATGTTTTCAAAATGACGGCCGTTTGTCCGATCCATGAGTATGGGGTATCGTTGAATAGGTATTTAAAAAAAGGGTCCCTAAAATAGTTAGGTATTTGTTATGTTGAGTCCCACTCCCAAGCAAGTAAAAGACTCGCTACGCTCGTGATTCAAAATTAGGATCTTGAGCGCAGAGTCGGCAGAGTGATTCCCATCAAAGACACGAGATGCAAATATATATAATGGTTTTGTATCTATTTTTGGAGGCAACATTTTCTGCTCTACGCAATGGTATAAAACGCACGGTATATGTCGGGGGACGTCGTGGTACGTCGTGGTGGTGCTCTAAACGGACCCATAGACGTAACAACGAATGTGAATGACGCCGCAAGGATTTTTTGCTCGTTTCAGGCCCATTCTAAAGTCGAAAATTTGAAGCCTTTGCAAAGAGGAGTGAGTCCCACTTACTGGGATTGCATGGCCCGGAGTGAGATGCGATAAAGCTTTAAACACGCGTAAACACAAACAAAACGTAGATATTACTTAGGCACTTACCTGCCACTGAAAGGGCTTGTTCCAAATCTGCAGCATATTTCTCATGGCTATCAATACTATTCGAAACAGTTTTCAGATTAAGATCCATTTTAAAATTACATTACAATAAATATGTCGCACAATTTCGTTATTAGTGTAGAGAATAACCTAGGGTTAACTCTCGCACTGACGATTGCAATTTGCTTTCGTTGTTAAACAAGTTCTCATTTCATAATTTATAAAAATATCTTAGTACCTAGGTAATGAGAGCAATGAGAGCTCTACCACTGAACAAATAATTGGCGAATAATTCGCGTCCCGCGACACGTTTGTCTTAAACGGAGCGTTGAAAGACAGTAAGTATGAATAGTAATCAGAGCGGTAGTAAAACAGCGCTGCGCAGCGTTATATGACCATGTTATCACTCAGTGACAATAATTAAGAAGCTCGAACATGCAGTTATTAATACGTAATCGGTTTATCGCATGTTGTTGTTAGATAAATATAATATATATTGTATATACGAAATACCGCTGCCGCAAAACAAGGTATCTACGGGGTCCAATGTTATATTTTCGGAGTGATTAAATTAGACTTGGCATCATTGTGACAATGTTCTAATTTAAGTTAATATACCTAAGTACTTGGTACTTACTTACCTACTATACATCACATCATCAGCCTATGATAGTCCACTGCTGGACGTATGCCTCTCCTATTAACTATGCGTATAGACGCATTAGGAGGGTAAATGCCCATAATCGCCACGCTGGGTTTGGCGATCGCAGTAATGTGTCCACTATAATGACGCTGCTGCCCGTCATCAATCTTTTATCAAATAATGGTCAGTGACACTTCAATTCCTTAGTCGACTCTTATGACACCCGCCGTTGGGGTGGTGACAAATTCTTACTGCCGTCACCACACGGCTAACTTAATATATAGAACCTTGAATTATTGGGGCAGCGATACGTAATTCGATCCAAGTTAACTTGTTTCGTATTGATAAGACATTTTGTTATTTTTAAGTTCGATAACGTTAGTATGTGTAAGTGCAGCTACCAGTGGCCTATTTCACCATAATTACAAGTCTGACAATTGTAAAATATCACTGTTACTGACATCACAGGCCACCGTAGGCTACGGCTACCGCTTATTATCGGACGGTTCATGTGCTTCTTTGCCACCAACATAAAAATATTACTAATAAAGTTGTTATATCGTTAATAAACTACTTTTTATTTTCCGAGACTCGTGACAATTGTCGCAAGGTTAAGTACAATTTTCACTAAATCTTGACATGAGGTTCGGGGTATGTCGGAATTTCGCTACAATTATTTATTTAATTGTCGTGTTTTTGTGACAATTGTAATTTTGCTTCGCAAAAAAGAAGTTTTTTACTGCTGATTTATTTATGTTCCTAAACTACATTTTATGTTGGTGGTAAACAAATGCACGGCGCTCCGATGGTAAGCGGTAACTGTAGCCTATAGGCGCCCCCGAATGGAGAAACAGTAAATTTACAATTATAGCACTTGTCAATGTGGTGAAATTGGGGCCAGATATAACATCTAAGTAATAACACAATGAAGGTCGCATTAAATTAAGCGAAATATCAATAATTGCCAATAAAGGGTTTCCATGGGTTCTGCTCCATAATTAAGTTAGTTGACATTTGCTAAGCTTGACCCTGCCATCCAAAGTAAGGTGACATTTGTAATATCCGAACCATTTGAATGCAGTTTAAGGATTGAAGAACGCTAATTTGATTAGCTCTTTTGCCGCCGCTTTCCTTTGAGCATAGCCCTGATTTTTGGAGTAAAATCCAGGGAAACCTTTCATTAACAACTGGTTGGACTGTAAATGTTCTTTTATCACAACTGGATGCCATGAAATACTAAGAAATCTTGATTGACAACTTGTTGGGAAAAACGGTTGCAATGGCGGTCGATAGGAAGTGTGGCTTCCCTACCATCACATGCCTCCATGGGAACTCATCGATCGTAGATGACGGTAGGTCCTCTAACTTTATATAGTATAATGAAACGGTTATAACTGACGTGTATTTAGTCACTACACGCGACATGTATCGGAGAGCGTAGGTCTCTATTATCAAGCACACGTTCACGCTTCGCAACTCGCGAACGCAGTACGTAATACTCAAACGCGTAATATTCAATACACGTGAATTTTAATTTTAACAGTTTAATATTCACCTTACCTCTTCTAAATTCTTCGGCATCCACATCTTTTAACAACGGGAATCAGCCTCAAAGACTTTGTTCTTTTGGCATTCCGCATTGTCATTTGAAGTATTTCTTGTTTTGCCACTAGAGAATTCACTTCACGTGTCAAACCCTTAATTACAGTATGTAAAGGAATTAATTCACTTTCATATATCAAAGCTAGGTTTTTATTTAGAAAGTCATCTGGTCTCTTGGCGCGGTCAACAGAGGCTGAAATTTAATTAGGGATTGTTTAGTTTATGACCTGATAACCATATGTTTTTAAATAAAATGTAGTAAAAACTGAAACTACTTTTCAAGTTAAAATAGTAAAAAGAATACAGGACAAATAAACTTACGCTTTTCTTTAGTAGTTTGACGTATTGGTGATATGGTTGTATTTCTTAATTGAACTCTTGTGTCGTTGTCCAAAATTTTAAAAGCGATATCATTTTCGGTATCCACGGGTATTCTTATTTCATTTCCATGTCGTAATAACGCTTTTACTATAGTAACAGTACCATCATCAGGATTTTTTTGTTCAGTTCTAGGGTTTTGTGTAAGGAGAACCCTTTGTTTATGATCGTTGATGTAACTATGAAACGACATATCTACATACAGTGGATTTATTTCTTTTTGCGAAGAAGTTGCGAATTCTTCATTTATTTTTAGTTCGGTTAAGTAGTGTTGATCATTTTGTGTGAAAGATTCATTTAAACTCATATTTTTATTCTTGAGAGCACCTTTGTTCCCCTCTATTGAACCATGCGTTGACGGAGGCGCATTAGAGGATGCGTAATGTCCGTGTTCACTAGGTTGGTCAGCAATATAAATATCATAGGAATCCAACCGTTGTTTTAGCCTATCATAGTCAGGTGTATTTTTTTGTATAGATTCAAAGCCTTTCAATTGTATGTCGCCAGTTAATGTTTCTTCTAGTGTTTTAGGTAGATTATTACTGACAGACATTGCCGAAAGGATGCTTTTAGATCTGGATTTACGTATAATATTCGAATATTTACCATCTAGTATTTCGTTTTTTTGATGTGCTATAAGATTTACATCATGTCTTCCAATAGTTTCTTCATAAGGTAACATTTGTTCAGTATTGTTATCTTCTCCTTCTTTATTTTCTGAAATATTGCTTAAAGTCTCACTTAATAACCCAGTATATTTACCAGATGATGAGTTGCTTTTGGTAACAGTTGAGGATTTCCCTCCAAATCCATATCTGTTGTCTTCTATATGTTGAACCTCTGATTGCTTACTTTGAGTAGACTCCATATGTTCTTGGGATTTAATATTAGTATTGCCTAAATTTAACATTTCCATTTCATTTTTTTCTTGATTACCATTATTGTCTGTATCAACTAACTCATGTTTACTATTTATCTGATCGAAAGCATTTAACTTACTATCATTAGACATGTCTGCTCCGATATCGTCAGAGTTTCTATCTGAAATACTTGGTACATAATCTTTTCTTGATTCACGGTATGTTTTACTTTCCGGTTCATTGTATACGAAATCTTTCAGTTGTGGTTTCTCATACGTTTTATAGTTCGTTACATTGTGATCTTGTATATTTTCTGATAAAATCTTATATGGTCCATGGACATCCGATTCCTTATCATTTTGACTGTAAGAATGGATTCCAGCACTCGAAGCGTCAACTGAAGTATTGTTATCCTCATCTGTCGTCTTAGACAAATCTCTTGTTTTTTCAGGTCTAGGTATAGAATCACCCAAAAAATTGTCATCGGTAATTGAACCCAACTCATATCTATATTTTTTTGTTACTGATGGCATGGAGTCATTATTAGACATGTTTTCGAATTCATCCTTATCTAAATATTTACTTTCTGTTCTTTGCCTTGTAGGTGATCGGTCACTAGACTTCAGCGATGAATATTTTTTAGACTCAGTCAAGTCTTTTGTTCGTGTATCAAAAGTGTTTTCTTTATAATTGGTTAGATCTGATACTGCAATACCCTTATTATCTTCAGGATGCGTATGGTGCCAGTCATGTATAATTTCTGGATTATTTAATGAATCCTTATCGTTAAAATTTGTACTTGGCATTTCAGTATTTTCTAATGTGTCTGCTTTGATAGGATTTTGCTCGCTAAGAAGAGTAGATTCATGTTCATTCATGGTCTTTGAATCTCTTCCGTCAGTCGCTACCCTATTACGTAATAAATCTTTATATATTTTGTTTTCGATAGGTTTTAAATCGAACGTTTTGGTTTGATTATCAGTTGGATTAAGATCTATGTCGTTTTCTGACTGTTTATTTAATACATTTTCACCAAAATTAGAATGATATGGTTTTTGTAATTTTTGCGCACTTGTTTTTTCACTTATAATTCGTTGTATATCATTGCCACTTGAATTGTCTTTCTCTAGTAAAATATTTTGACTTGAAACAATGTTATTTTCTGGCTTTTTAATATTGGCATCAACAGTGTCCATGTTATTATAAACTAAGTCGGAAGACCCAAATCTCGATTTTCCAGTAGCTTTCACATATACATCTGTGATATTTTCTGGCATCTCTTCTATTTCCTCGGGTTTTTGTATTGAGGAGTCAGAAGCAATGAAACTGAAGGTATTACGTTTTAATGGGATTGTTTTACTGATATCATCATATTGATTATCCATGTCGTGTCCCGATACAATAGGCCTTTTCTGAAGAATTCCACTGATTTTTTTTCTGGGTTCTAGGTCCACCTTAATATTATCTTGTTGAACAAGTTTGCTCACAATGACATCTTCTTTATTTGTAACGTTCATGTTTGGAATAGATGATTCGTTTTTTTTAGCAAATCGGTCTAATACCTTAGAGCCTCCCGCTTTATTTAAAGGTTCGTGTTTTAAATCAATACTTTGTTCAGAAGATACATCAAATTCATTATTCTCACTACTTGAAACTTGTTGCACCGACAAATCATTACGTTCATTTTTTTCTTTTTGTAAATTTTGATTACCAGTCGTTTGCAGCAATTCGTTTGGATCAGAATTGTTGATCAGAAGTTTATTTTTTTCTACCGTTAAACTGTCAAGTCTGATATTTGGATTGTCATTATGATGTAGCGATTGTTTTTGAGATAGAGCAAATGCAGTTGTAGCTGCAGTTGTAGCTAATACAGGTATTGTGACGTCAGTAAAATGATATGTTTTAACGCTGCCATC
>JALPQI010021546.1:0-17456 GCA_025490895.1 Thaumatotibia leucotreta
ACTGTAATATAGCAGTATTATATTTACACATGCATGCTTTATTTTCAATAAGGCGTCCAGTCTCCTGAGTTGTCCATTATGGCTTGACATCTCTGAGGCATACTTTCGACCAAAGTTTCAGCGTAACTACGAGGTAAAGACCTCCACACGGACTTCAGTTCGCGAGTTAAGTCTGTAACACTAGCAGTATTTTTTTCCTCGTAACTTCAGCTTCATCCACGCCCAAACATTTTCAATTAGATTCGCGTTGGGAGATTGTGAGGGCCAATCCAAAACATCAACGCCATTTTGACTTTTCCATGCTGTACAGTGCTGACTTCGGTGTTTAGGGTCATTATCCTCTTGTAGTATCCAAGAAGCATTATATCTGGGAAACATCTTTTTAGCGGAAGGTAACAATGCCTTTTCATAAATTTTGGCCATTTTATGTGCGTCCAGATTACCGGTAAAAAAGTGCAAATGACCAAAACCCTGCCTCGAAAAACATGCCCAAACATGTACCTTTACTGGGTGTTTTACGGTTCGGACGAGCAGCCTATTATCTGCCGTAGACCAAGCCCGAGTGGAGTAATTTGCTGTCCAAAACGAAGCTTCATCGGAAAAAAAAAATATTCCAATCTCGGTTTTTGTTTTCTTTCGCCCACAACAGCCTTTTTCCATATGTTTTTCAGTAAGCAGTGGTTTCTTTACCGTACTACGATATTTCAATCCATTTTCATGCAAACGCCTTCTGATTGTATTCAGAGATATCATCAAACCTTTTTTCTTCAGTTTTTTTTGCCCAGATCACAATGATAGAAGTGAATTTTTTTAAAACATCTGTACTATCCGTTTATCTTCTACGGAAGAGGTCTTTTTTCTTATCCCGCGTTCTGGTAAGTCGTCAACATTTTTATACTCCATATAACGCTTTACCCATTTATTAACAAACGCCTTTGATTTTTTCATATACGTAGCAGCTTGGTTTCGTGACATTTTGGGTCCTTTTGGGTGCGTACAAAGAAATACTGCCTCGTAACGAGAAGCGTAAGCGGCACTCATTTTTGAAAATGAACATAAATAGGCGGGAAACTGTCAAAGTTTTTTTTTACGAGGCATTGTAGGCAGAAAGACTACCTATCCAGCCAGTACTTTTTGTCTATGCCACTTTCATACAAAATACAAATACTCTGGTCACGCTCTTGTCAAACACACTGTATTTTCATAAAACTACTCTAAAATGGTCTAAATAATTTCTCATATTCAGGGATGACTTAAATTTATCATTTTTATAAAAAAAAACTCGGCGCGGCGCGGCTAGTGCGGTGCGACGTAATGTTGTATGAAAATCCTTGACAGCCCTAGGGTGTATTGACGCATCTACGGCGCGCATCGCCGCAGCGCATTGGCGCACTTACCGAACAGGTGTGATGAAATAGTTATTTGTTTTACTAGGGAGCAAAGTGATTGTTTAACTCTCGTGCAAATATTGAAACCCGAGCAAGCGAAAGATTCCAGAATTTCATAAAATGGAATCTTGAGCGATGCGAGGGTTTTAAGGCACGAGAGTTGAACAAGCTTTGCTGCCGAGTGAAACACAACATTTTTCACCACACTAAAGCGAGGAAACATGCGAAATAAAACTCAAACATAACAAATTAGAAGGTATTTATTTGCAAGTCCTCAACTTCCAAAAAATAAACAAATCAACAAATAATAAAACAATAACCTCAAATATTTATCATGGCGTGGCTTGTAATTTTAAAAGAAAAAAATATTCGGATGCGTTCTGAAATTTGCATAGTGAAAACACTTTCATTTTCCTATTGTTTTTATTTGTCGTATTTTTAGAACTTTTTATTAAAAGCCTTTTACAACAAAATGTGGTATTGAATATTTGGATTTTAGCATATTGAATATACTATTATGAAAGGTTTATAAGTATGAATCTGTTTGAAACTATTGAGTTTTCGAACGTAATGTCTAGTTCAAACGTCAAAAAGCTTATTGCACTCTCAGGCCGTATAAGTTATTGCTTCAGTCTATCCAGAAGATAAAAAAAAAATTACTTTAACCTCTAGAGATTAAAACACAGTTTTGCGCTCTGAAATTGAAGGACAAACAGCGTGTTTACGAGCAGTGTGGTGAAATAGTACATTATTGCAGAGGCCGGGAAAGCGAATTTCGTGGATGAGTATTTTTTGTCGGACGAAGCGAAGCTGAGGCCGACAATTACATACGAATCCACGAAATTCTATTTCCGTCCGAGGCACATATAGGACTTTTCTCCAAACATGCAAGGAAATAAAACAAAATTTATTACAATCGATTAAGTAATTCTTCTTGCAAATTGAATAACAATTGAAAAGAAAAAATCTCTTATGATTCCCGCCTAAACTTTTTTTTAATGCATGGTCGTTCATAAAAAATAGTAACGATATCTATGGTTTCATTAAACCGTACCTACACGACCTGACACACCGAGGCGTTTGTAACTCATGATAGAACGAGACGGCCATAGATTTGATCGCCGTCTCTCGCTCTATCCAGACCAGGCGTTTGGTCGTGGCTTTAGAATTTGGCTGTATGCATTTTTTTCAAAGTCCAAAAGTAGTTTTTAAGAAGTAAAAAACAATACATTAATGGATTTTAGTACAATTTCGCGGCCGCAAAAACTGTACAATAATGAAAATCTTTTTTTTTAATTTGAGCTGGTACATAAGAAGGTACTTCGCGTTTCGTTTTTGCTACATTAATGCGAACATTTCCGAGCATATTGGAGAAAAGTTCATTACATTGCTGCAGACGCAGTTTATGTATGTTAAGAGATGTTCATAAATAACGGTAAGTGAACACAAATCGTTTTCCAGCGACCGCCTCCACCTGACATCGCTAAAGTTCCACTCTGCGCCGGCGCACGCGAACTGCGTGTCGTGGCTCGGCGGCGCGCTGCTGCTGGCCGGGGCCGGCGCCGGCGCGGGCGAGGCGGCGCGCGCGGCCCCGAGGGACGCCTTCCTGCGCGAGCGCCGCCTGCGCGACTGGGTGTGCCTGCTCGACAACACCCCGCCGCACCACCCCGCTAGGGACCACCACCAGATCTAAGTGTAAGTAAAGATACGTTATACTCTAACAAAATGAGCGAAATAAATACTTCACATCATACACCTACGATTTATTGACAGTTGACATACACCTATCTTCATACTTCAAAATGCGTAAAAGAGATGGCAAAATACATATACAGTCACGAAACGTAACACAAAAATCACGTTGATGTTGAAAGGCTCCTTTCAAAGAAGATTTACTATAGTTATGGGTAAAAATACACGTACCAAGTGGGGAGAGGTGCGTCTAATTGCACTAATTGTTTTGAATTGAACATTACGACCCATTTCGTCAGTTGACAACCAAAACTCGCTAAGTAACAAATACTTAGTTGAAATAGAGATTGTGTGTAAGTTCTGATTCAATACTGACATAAGAGGTTGCGAAGACTAGTGACAGTTTTTATTGTGAGTATTGCTTGTCAGCCGACGATTTATAATCTTTGCTACCGAAAACGTTGTGCAATAATAATAATAAGTAACATCAACATTCCGTAGCAAGTTTGAGAAAAAGTTCATTACATTGCTGCAGACGCAGTGTATGTATGTTAAGAGAGATGTTCATGAATAACGGTAAGTGAACACAAATCGTTTTCCAGCGACCGCCTCCACCTAACGTCGCTGAAATTCCACTCTGCGCCGGCGCACGCGAACTGCGTGTCGTGGCTCGGCGGCGCGCTGCTGCTGGCCGGGGCCGGCGCCGGCGCGGGCGAGGCGGCGCGCGCGGCCCCGAGGGACGCCTTCCTGCGCGAGCGCCGTCTGCGCGACTGGGTGTGCCTGCTCGACAACACCCCGCCGCACCACCCCGCGAGGGACCACCACCAGATCTAATAGTACATTATTGCAGAGGCCGGGAAAGCGAATTTCGTGGATGAGTATTTTTTGTCGGACGAAGCGAAGTTGAGGCCGACAATTACATACGAATCCACGAAATTCTATTTCCGTCCGAGGCACATATAGGACTTTTCTCCAAACATGCAAGGAAATAAAACAAAATATTTTTCTTGCAAATTGAATAACAATTGAAAAGAAAAAATCTCTTATGATTCCCGCCTAAACTTTTTTTTAATGCATGGTCGTTCATAAAAAATAGTAACGATATCTATGGTTTCATTAAACCGTACCTACACGACCTGACACACCGAGGCGTTTGTAACTCATGATAGAACGAGACGGCCATAGATTTGATCGCCGTCTCTCGCTCTATCCAGACCAGGCGTTTGGTCGTGGCTTTAGAATTTGGCTGTATGCATTTTTTTCAAAGTCCAAAAGTAGTTTTTAAGAAGTAAAAAACAATACATTAATGGATTTTAGTACAATTTCGCGGCCGCAAAAACTGTACAATAATGAAAATCTTTTTTTTTAATTTGAGCTGGTACATAAGAAGGTACTTCGCGTTTCGTTTTTGCTACATTAATGCGAACATTTCCGAGCATATTGGAGAAAAAGTATTAATAGACGTTCGAATATGGTCAGCTCCGCACAGCGAACTTGGTCCGCTCCGTACCAAATTCGATGGTGTGTTCAATGGTCCGCCGACATTATTATTATTATTGACGGTGCGGTCGGTTCGATGGTTTTCCCACAGGATTTGGTGCGGTCCGCACCAAGTTCGCTCGTGTGGACGGCGCCACCGCACCGCACTTGTAGGTAATTATTAATTAATTAAAAGTAAACAAACAATAAAATATTTATGATACTCCAGTTATTTAGGTACCTTTTGATACATGTATAAATATAATTTTGAAATGTCTTTTTATTGAAATATAGTACATATTCGAAAATGTTCAATAGGCTATGATGGATAAATCGGAGGCATATCGACGTGATCGCTGTCTAGTAGCACGAAAAGCACTGGACCGTTTTTGAACGGTGCGATGGTGTGGCGAGCCGAGCGCACGTACGGAGCGGACCAAGTTCGCTGTGCTGAGCGGACCATATTCGAACGTCTATTAATACTTTAAAGATAAAGATAAAGATATTTTATTTGCTAAGGACACACAGATATACAAGTACAGATAGTAGGTACAACACGGTTTCGGAAGCAGGTATCCTGTCGTCATCCGACATGCAAATTATGTTCAGAAATACATTATGTTCAAACTACCTATATACCCCTTTCACCGCCACAGTCGGCCATAGACGACAACGGAAAATCGAGACTACGACGCCAATGACGATACTGGCCGACAGCTACGCTAATGCAGTAGGAACTTAGGTTAGCCTTACACCTGTAAGACCTTACATAGGTTGTAGTAGGGACGAAGCTATACTGAGGAACTGCGACCATATATAACATGGACGTCTAACCCCAGCTCAAAAATGCCCCCAAAACCAATTGTTCAATTGTGCCAAGATGGACAGGACATAGTGCTTTTCGTGACACCGCGCATATTTCGGCGCAACATCTTTGACAAATGTTTATAGAATATAGCCAATCAAAACTTTGACAGACCAATCAAAACTATTTTTAAATGGCGGTTTAAGTTTTTATAGGTTGATATAGAAATTCATTACCGTGATGTATTGAAGAGGGGGTGACAGTTGTCAACTAAAATTCAGGCCCGTTTTTGAAAGGCAATTTAGTATGGCGTGCGGCTTCCATGTTTTATTTGTTCGTAGCTGAGGAATGAGATAGTGATATTCATCTCTCGTTCCTTAGTATAGCTCCGTCCCTACGACTTACGTAAGAACTTACAGGTGTAATTTCAGCCTTCCGCGGTAAAGTTCAATTTCGCTTTAATAATCGTGTACGCGTGGTGTCTGAAGCTGAGCGTATTCCTTCGCCGTCTGGCGCTGGCGGTAAAAAGTTAAGACGATACCTGCGCTCCCATTAACCGCACCCACTCGAAAGAGACCGTTACGGCTGCCATACATGAAAGAGAGGGATGCACCGCTCATCAGGATTTAACTTTTTGGGCAAATGGATGAAAGGTATCACCTTAACAGCTGCATGTCGTGGCTCGGGACGCCTTCCTGCGCGAGCGCCGGTTGCGCGACTGGGTTTGCTAAGGAACACCATCAGATTTAACAACCGTACACATTTATTGTACAAATCACGCGACGTTCGATAAAGTCACGAAACGTAACACAAATCTCACGTTGATGTTGAAAGGCTCCTTTCAAAGAACATTTACTATAGGTACTTATGGGTAAAAATACACGTAGTGGAGAGAGGTGCGTCTAGCACTAATTGTTTTGAACTTTACGACCCATTTTATAATCTTTGCTCGGTAGCACGTTGTGTAGTTTCAAGCGGAATAATTATTCAGTTGATTAACTAAGCTTCTTTATATTAAATATAGGTAATTTATTTTTAAAATAAAACACGGCACTTACATTGTTTTACAGGGTACGAGTTTTATTTTGTCCCTGCACTATACCCCCCTTAGGGTGCGGCTCCACTGACGCGGAGAGGAGCGGAGATGTGCAAAATTGACCAAATACATTCTTCAAATTCAAAATTCGACACACCGTGGCGTGGTGCAGTCTCATTGGCCGAGCTCCCACAGTTCCTCGCCGCTCCGCGTCAGTGAAGCCGCACCCTAATACAGCATAACATACGCGTGCTGTGCTGCACCATATTAAGACATAATGTAACACTTTAGGTAAGTGAATAGAATCATGTCCATTGTCCAGCGTTTGTCATGTAGGTACGGTCGAGGAAATTGATTGTTTAGCAGTTTATGGCTCACTTTACATTGGCCGTCTTAGTACATACATGACAACCAAATTAACTTGAACCGTAAAGTGCTAAACATTCAAATTCCTCGACTGTACAAGAATAATGCAATAAGAATTAATTTATTCCCCGCCTTGTGAAAAAAGTAATAGCGTGCCACCATTTGCACATATCTGACATTACCTAAACAACTGTTAACTTTGTCTTGGCAGTGAAGGTGCATTTTACTTGGAATTTTTGACGTGATGTCAAGTCGTGGGCACAAAATGTTCTAGGCTTGTAGGTTGTTGTAGGCTTATGATGGTACCGCGTCTAATCGTTTGTCGGCGTTGCCGTCACGTTCTAACAAGTATGCAGTGCAAAAGTGACGCGTAGCACGATAATTAGATAAAACGGGACCATCATAAGCCTGCTCACTTTCTATCAAGACAATGGCGGCGAAAAGTGTAATGAAAAAATTCGGGGTTACAAGCAAACTTACCGCATATGCTGCCATATATATGCATATGAGCTGAGGGTGTGGCCTAGGACTTGTATGAAAGTGCGTCGGTGGCAGTGAACGTGTTAAGTCCCAATTAGTTTTGAATTTGAGTAATAATTTCTTAGGGCTTGTTTACTCAATTGTCTAATTAATTTTTTTAATAAAATTAAAATTAAAACAAGCCAAAAAAATCAAGCAGCTTTGAACAAATGGCAGCAGATTACAAATAAATATTTCAATTATATGTACGCAGCTAGGGTACGAGTTTTATTTTGCCTATGAACAATCACACCCGGACTCGTAATAATTATGTAAATGTCTGAACTGTTGACTTGCAATATGTAAAGGTGCATTCAAAGTCGGCTTTGTCGGGAACGTGACGGCTATGACAGCTACCTTAGAAATATATGGAAAGTGTGAGAATTCTCTATAAATATAAACACCCAGTTATAATGGTCGTTTTGACACGCCGCCCGCGGCCACAACCAGGGTTGCGTTTTATAAAGTTACAATTTACAAATTTGCTGTATGCCTCTCTATCTAGCCAATATGTGCGTGCGTTAGAGAGGCAAACAGCGAAATTGTAAAATGTAACTTTATAAAACGCGACCCTGATGTACGCGAAGAACGGCGTCACGTACCCGACATTCTCTTGGAATGCACCTAAACAAGATCACTGTTTACCGGCCTTCGCCTAATCCACTAAAGCTCATCCACTTTAAGGGGTCGCAGGTATTTGGGGTTAGACCGGTCTCTACACTATGCCCCCCCAAAAGTTGTGCAGCGCACATAGGAGTGTATGCATTAAAAAACCGCTTAAAAGTCGAAATAGCTAAATCAGTCAAATTCACCGCCTATCGTGTTTTTTACATTCCTGACTAACCGGTCCACCTGATAAAAGGCTTAAAATCTCCCACCCCTCACGAATCCCTGAGCAAGATCGGTCGGAACCTAATTATTGCTACAAGTGTACGATTTTATTCTGGGCGATTTCATCTTTGCAAAGTTTACTTTTTGTCGTGGTATTTTTATATGGCCGCGGATTGAAAAAAAAAGCTTTCGAACCTGGAAGAAGAAGGTATGTACTTTATTATTCTGTAATAGTTTTTGAATATCGGTTATAAATAATGTATTTAAAACCTGGTTAATTTGTGTAGTTAAATTTCGATATTTTTACCGTGAAAATTTAAGACAATCGTGTTTTTGTTTATGTGTCAAGACTTGGCAACTTAGTTTTTTTAGATCGAAATAATGTTAAGGTACATCGATTGTATAAGAAAAACTGTCCGCATACGTCCGCCATTTAGATTTTCAGTAGGTTAAAGTTACAGCGTCATAAACATAAATTTTTTGAATGTCATACTTTGTTGGTTTTTGTTACAAATTCTTTGGAAATGTTTCAAGAATTTGGTAAACTGACATTATTCAGCATAATGCAAGCATGTAAGGGAAAGAAAACAGGAACATTTTTTTTTCATTTTTGGACGAAAGACTGATTCGAATTACTCATTATCGTGAGAGAACCCAGCGATCCCAGGCTACGGGATGGAAAAGTGTAACATAAAAACGACCTGCGAAGGCCGAAGGCCGAGGTTCGCACAGGGCCCAAGGCCTGGAATGTTCCCCGCCGCGCGCTCGCCTGCGAGGCCGAAAACCGTGCTGCGGGAGATTCCAATTCCCGGCGATACCCACAAACATATCAAACCCCCATGCAATTCCCTGCACAAATGGCACAACTTTGACAACTCAGACAAAAATATATTTCCTGGCCTCCCCCCCACAAGAAGAGGCCGCACTGCGCATAATAGGTACTATTTTTTAGGTTCGCCATGTCTGTAGCTATGCTACAACGGCAATGGCCGTTAATACTAGAAATTAGCAATTTGGCACAGATATACATTTTAATCACATACAATTTTTTCTTATAATTTGTCGTAAAGTGGGGATGATTTTTTTATTTTGTTGAAATCCTATAGTGTGGGGTATCGTTGAATAGGTCTTTCAAAAACAATAAGGGACCCAGAAGAAAGTTGTTTTATAAAATAAATATTTTCGGAGATAACCGCTTCAGAATAAAAAAAATTGGTCTCTCTCCCCCTCAAACTTTTGATCCGTGGGTCCGAAAATATGAAAAAATATCACGAATTGTGGGCTCATAGAATACTTTAAAATAAAACTATTTCGAACATAATCGGCCCATCCGTTTTTGACTAACTACGGAACCCTACATTGAACATGGCCCGACATGCTCTTGGCCGGTTTGAAATATATAATTACAATCAAATTCTTTGTTTTATTCCTTAAAATCCTCAAAAAACCAATGAAATATTTTTAAACGGTTTTATGATTGAAATACTCCTATGTGCAGCGTAATGTGCGTGAAATACTCTTTAGGTGAGTGAGGTGAGTAGAAACGTGTCCATTGTACAGTCGAGGAAAATGAATGTTTAGCAGGTTGCCATAATTCTGAAATTAGTCGTGCTACATTTTCCGACTGCAAGCCAATGATATATAAGTAAAGATACGTTATACTCTAACAAAATGAGCGAAATAAATACTTCACATCATACACCTACGATTTATTGACAGTTGACATACACCTATCTTCATACTTCAAAATGCGTAAAAGAATTGGCAAAATACATATACTCGTATTTAATAAATAAAAAAGAGACAACTAGCATTTGACAATTGCGCGTGCATTCTTAAGGTTGTCATTGATAAACATTGTTTTATCTTTGTTACTCTTGATCTTAAACAGCATAAGCTTGTCTTTTTCTCGAAGTCAGTCAAAAACGTCAAAATGGCGTCCTATTTATTTTCAATAAATAGTAAAATTGAAAAAAATATATAATTCAGTTTAATTGCGCATGATGTGTGATGTTAACGGCATTTTTGCATTTTATTTCGTAGTTTTCACTATTGTATAACATAAAATGACATTTTAGGGCGCAGTTCATGTGATTTGCGAGAATTCGGCAGTGGTACACACCAGGGATCGGAAACCGTTATTATTTTCAAACCGTTACCATACGTCAACCCCAAATCATAATCATAAAGTTTTTGTTCTCATTAACCGATACTTCTTAATGTTCTTTGACGGAACGCTTAATGGCCGATTCTGTTCTCAACGAACGGAATAATAACGGTTTTCCTAATTCTGTTGTAAGAGATGAACTGTCATGTCATGTTCTTCTTATAAAGTTTCCGTTACGGTTAATGTTCTTTCAAACGTTTTTGGCCGCGAACGCTACGTTTAGTGTTCTTGGGAACGGAATAATAGTGGTTTTCCTGTCAAAATTGATTTGAACAAATAGACAATCACATGTGG
The DNA here is from genome assembly GCA_025490895.1 of Thaumatotibia leucotreta. Classification (NCBI taxonomy): domain Eukaryota; kingdom Metazoa; phylum Arthropoda; class Insecta; order Lepidoptera; family Tortricidae; genus Thaumatotibia; species Thaumatotibia leucotreta. The sequence goes on from JALPQI010021546.1 coordinate 10,578, forward strand.
TGCCTATTCTCCGATTAATCGAGATTGAATGTCGTATGGTTTGTATAAGGAAAACGTATTGAAATGACGTTTCGTGTCGTTTACTATTTTAATATTTATGGATACTGGAATAGAGACCCACTAGAAATTTAAAATCTGTTCCAAATTTAAACGCATAACCGAACGTAGTTAAGGAAAAAGGACGCAATACACTACAATCTGCCAATTTGTTTTAAATCCTATGTCAAAAGGAAAAGCCATCAATTTAAGTGACAAAGTGGCACCTTTTCGTTCACCTTTTCACCGCCACGTCAAAAAATAAAAGCGAGCAACACACGCCAAGCAACAAATTGCATGTAAACAACTAACTCAACAAAGTAAGTATCAGCTTCGTTGTGTTAAACGAACATATATTTTATCAGTTATATCAATTCATTGGCGGCGAAAAAATGTCCTTACCTACTGTTATCAGGAGGTAATGTTATGATTACAGTCACGTTAATTCCTATAGCAAGGCTAGCATATCTTGTGTTTAACATCAACTTGCCGCCACACTTTTCTTTTTAATCTATACAATTGAAAAAAGACGCGTAGCTGCGAGTTGCTTGTTAATTCAGAGTTTGCAATCCGTCACCAACCTCTTTTGAGAAACTGAACTTGCTTTTCAAAAGAGGTCGATAGATCTGAGTCCGTAGCTATGTTAGCTAACGTGCCAATTAGTGATTTTATTCTCTTTGGTGCCAATCGCTACGCTACGCTGAGCAGGTAGTGTATCGTAGTTTTCTCTCTGTCACTCTTTCTTATTGGTGTGACGAAGACAGTTGAGTTTCGTTCGCGACTGAATGTTAGCGATTGGCATATTGGCTACACAACCTGTACATATAATCATTTCATCGCCAACACAGTTAACTAATGTGTCTTGATGTTTTATGAACAAGGCAATTGGACTGGATGCGTGTAAGAGTTACGAATAAATGCAAAGTCATTTGCAGACACCAATAAACTAACATGTTTTACCACAAAAATCAACTATATTCCAAATAGCTGACTGGTGAGTCGTGAGACTGGTGACTTGCTTCAACCTTTTCAACGCCACGTAAAACTATAAAAGCTAAATTTGAACTTTACGCACGTGCATAGTTACATATTATTTTGTGGATGGTGACTTACAAATAGTCTTAGGCGTTGAAACTCTCTTGTTAATCAGTACCTACCAATATATCAGTCATTGTCCAATCTAATTGAAACACGTTATGTTGGTAACACTGTTTCAACGCCAAAGACCGATATACAAGTCACAGATCAATAGAGACCTAGTCGCACTTGCTTATAGTTTTTGACAAATTCCTTTGTGACACTTTGGTGGCGTGGATGGAGTGACAGCTGCTGTTTTTGCCGTGGCATTGAAAAGGTTAGTGTTATGATGAGGTAAAAATTGTATTGACAGCGGTATCGTCATGGTTCGTCTCAGTAAACTTAACACAGGATCAGTGCGACAATATGTCGCCGCGAGATAGATTATCCATCTCCCTTTTATTCATATTGTTGGTAAAAGATAGAAAATCTATACAAGTAGCGATAACATACTGACATAGCAATCATGTGCTAAGTGTACAGTATAGTTCGAGAAATATAAATTGAACGTTTATTTTTACTATATTGTAGGTAGAAAGTTACCAATTTATATTTCACGAACTGTACTCTCAGTCGTCGTATGTCAAGTTCTTAAATTGATGCCGTTCTGATTGTGTCACTAATTTTTTATAGTTAGCATATAGTATAGCAAGATAGTAGTTAGAGCAACACACTCAAAGAAGATGTTGACGAAGGCTTAAATGAGCAATATGAAATAAACAATACAACAAATTACCAAAGTTGATATAGTTGACCCCAGTTAAAATGACGAATCAAGAATGGGTGACAAAGACAGATCGGGACCAATTCAAGATTTTAAGAAAAAACAATTTTCACCAAACTTTTATTCGAAGAATAACGATTTCTCTCAGATATACAGGGTGTTTTTTTTTCGACCGTTCAAATTCTACGTAGTGAATGTGTAGGTCATACTCACCAAATTTTACTATGGGGACAACGTCGAAATCGCGAAAAAAAAATCAGCTGTTTCATACAAATTGGCGGCATTACGCCGGCCGAAATGTATGAAACAGCTGATTTTTTTTTCGCGATTTCCACTTTGACCCCATAGTAAAAGTTGGTCAGTATGACCTACACATTCACTACGTAGAATTTGAACGGTCGAAAAAAAAAACACCCTGTATATATATATACATATACATATAATACATATATATATATATGTATGTAGTGCTAAAGTACTATGGAGATTTGACATGACTATTCGAAAATAAGCGTTATATTTCGAATCAAAGTTTGGTCAAATCGACTAAGTGAAACACGTACACGGTCCAGAATCGAAATCTTTGATAGAGTTAACTGGGTTGGCGTGTGTACCTACTAAAACTAAAAAAGGAAAAAAACTATATATATTAATATTTATTTATTCGTGGTTAGCTTGGTCTTCCACATTCCAGCGTTTCACCGCTGCCGCTGGAGTCAGCATATGAGTATATGACCGCAGCTGATCTGATGATAACGAGTACTTTTGCGCACTGAGGTTGCAACGCAACAAATACTCATCACTGCTATCTCAAAGGGAAAAGGATTCTTGCTATATCAAAGGGTTCCAGGATGGCTGGCACATACGCGGGTTAGGTCCTCTGGCATGGCATCTTCCACTTTCTTCTATGCTGGTATACCAAGGCATCCATTCAGGTGTCTTAATATCAAAGGGTCCATGGTATCTAAGGCTGTGGAACACGGCACCTCATTAGTTTGATTTGAGCGATTAAGTATGAAACACCATTATATAAGTGACATGATGCATGCAGGCCACGTTTCTCTAATAAAAAGATCGGTCGATCGATGTTATAATAAGATTATTATGCTTATACTGATGGATATGAGTACCTATAGATGATTTTATGAGATAAATACACTTTAATGGTAAAATGATACCTTCTTATCAAATTCAATATCACATCATCAGTCTAATACAGTAACAGTGGTCTTGACGTGGGCCTCTTCTATTATTTTATTTATGCGTATGGGTACATTAGGTAGGACATAAATGACATAATGCCAATAATAGCCACGCTGGGCAAACGGATTGGTGATTGCAGTAATGTGTCCATTATGATGAGGCTGCTGCCCTGCCTCCATCTCAAATAATTGGATCAGCGTAGTACCGTCTCTTAGTCGACTCTTATAACACCCATCGGAAAAGTTCTCCAACTTGGTAGGTGGCAAATATATTGTTACTGCCGCACCACACAGCCTAAATTCAATGTATATGACTATAAATATTAAGTACATTTTATATATGATATAACCACTACGCTGCGCTCCAAAACACGCATAGCTGACGTGGGTGAGAAAACTGCCAGGCTAAAGTGGGATTGGGCCGGTCACGTCTACCACATGCATCCAGAAAGGTGGGCTATTACAGCCACCAAGTGGATGCCGCAAACTAGGCGGGGACGAGGCAGGCCCAGGCGGAGAGGGCGGGACGACCTGGACGCCTTCGCCAACAATTGGCCAGACTTGGCACCGAACCGGGAGCTGTGGAAATCTGAGGGAGAGGCCTTTGCCCAGCAGTGGGACACCCCTACAGGCTAGAAAAAAAAAATAACCACTTACAATAATATCAATCAAACAAACATAGAACCTTATTGCCCTTGTAAGTTATATGACCACAACATAGAACCATGTAATATCGTGAATTTTAGACTATTAGTTGACTATAGGTATTAAGATACAGGTTTCAGTAAAATATAGCTAAATACACATAGAATTACTACCGTAAAATTAGCCCACTTTGCCTCCAGGGGAAACATTGCCCAAAATTTGAATTTTAAATAAATTGGTTATTATAGAAAAAAAAAATACATTCTTATGGCGTCCTAACTATTTTTAGTATAAAATAGATTATGTGAGAAGCAATACCAAGTATGACTTTTGCGTCTATCTTCATCTAGTTGTTTGCTAGAGCTTCTTGAGTGAGGTTGGTTATTTGGCGGGCAAAATCTTGGCAAAATATAGACATAAATTTCTCAAAACAGGGTGGTATTAAATGAAAAAAAAACCCATGACCTGTAATAAAATGACAACAGTAGATTACATTGATAGTAGTTTTATTGGAAAAAGCTAATCAGAAAATAAGTTATGGCTTTGGGCAATTTTATCCAGTACTTTAGCAAACGGACATTGAAAACATCATGAAAAATAGCCTACAGTTGTCACTTTCAAGTTTTACCACTTTATGAAAATAGCGGAGGGTAATGTTTTTTTCAGTAAATTACGTTTTTATAACTCCGATATTTTATTTTACGTATACAAAATGTTCAGAACCAATAACTATACTCTCAATTGTCAGTTTCGTTGTCTGCTGCTTCGTTAGTGGGCTGATATTTATATCAATATAATATTATCTTGATTCCCATTCAAAAAACGGTTTTATTATTATTGCATTAAAACAAATAATACATTTTGGACTGTTTTACTTCACTAGTATATTAATACTTTGAACAAAAGTAAACGTCTTTAGTTAAGATATCTACTTAAAAGTGACAACCCTAGCATTTGCGAATTGCGTTAGTGGACCTTGTATGAAAAAGAGCGAAAACGGGTAGGCAACATTGCCCAACCAATTTACTCAAAATTGTTTATACTTATCCCTGAGTTATAAACATGAAATGGTAGAATTGCCCAAAAACCTTCTGTGATTGTAGTATTATTGTCATACGAGCTATTTTTAAGCACTAAATTGAGGTGGGCAATGTTGGTCAAGAACGAGATTACTTTGCTCGCCTTCTATAGGTGCATTCAGACCAAAAGAACATTCGCTATTCTAACCTCCCACTCTACGAAATTCGATCGTTACACAAAACGTGATTGGTTGATTTCGTAGAGCGAGGGATAGAACAGCGAATGCTCTTTTGGTTTGCACGCACCTTAAAACGACAAAAACCTGATCTAAATGATGATCTAAAAATTATTTCTTCATGTGAGCCGATTCGTACGATCACAGTGCACATGCTGAGCAGAAAAAACTTCAAGGTTTCATATATTTTTTTGAGATATTTTAGGATTTCCAAAAAAAGCGGGCAATGTTGACTACTTAGTTTCACGGTACTATGAAAAAATGTAACATACAACCTTGTAATTATAATATTGCGGCAGCAAAATATTTGGCCAGCGTTGGGATCACGCAAAATAGGCACGTTAGATGTCGAGTTGCGGAAAATGGCGAGAATACAATATCAAAAAACCGGCCAAGACCATGTCGGGCCATGCTCAGTATAGGGTTCCGTAGTTATTCGAAAACGGCTGGGCCGATTACGTTCGAAATGGTTTTATTTTTAAACCCACAGCCCACCAAAGTTTTTATTCTACCACTTTGTTAGCATAATGAATATGTATACCAAATTCTAGTACTAACGGCCACTGAGCTATGCTGCTGATAGACAGACGGACAGACGGACATGGCTAAACTATAAGGGTTTTTTGTTTACTACGAAACCCTAAAAATAACGCATGAGGAAAAAAACCGGCCAAGTGCATGTCGATCCATGCTCAGTATTAGCGTTCCGTAGTTGGTCGAAACTGGCTAGACCAATTATGTTCAGGATAGTTAGTATTATCTATTAGCATGCCTTAAGCCAAATATGTAAGATATTTTTCATATTTTTCGAAATAGTGAATTTGGAAAAAACCTATACTCTTTTTGAAATACCTATTCACGGATACCCCACATTGTATTCACGTGTAGGGGAGGAATCACAATAGTTTTTTTTTGGATATTTATTATTCGAGTTTGTCGGCTTAAGGGCTTGTCCATTAATCACGTCACACTGTATAGGGGGGTGGGGGGATCAAGAAAAAGATTTGTCATGAGACAAATCACGTGTAATTTTTTGTTACTCTCGAATCTGCTGAACAGCATTATAGCCAGTAAAAAATCTTTACTTTTTTATAAAATACTTTTTAAATACTAAGTTTTAAAACTTCGCGATCATTTAGCTCGTAGTTGGCAAACAAGTACGTAAATTCAAGTGTTATTAAAAGGACTACTTCAGTTGCCAAAAAACGTGAATTGGCTAGGGGGGGGGTCCTGAAAATATCACCAAATATCACCATGGGGGCTGGGGGGGCTTAAAACATACCAAAATCGTATGACGTGATTTATGGACAAGCCCTAACTAATATGTATACCTACAACTAATTGCAAATGGTCACTGATCTAAGCAATGGGCGGACAGACAGACGGACTACCGCACGAAACGATAGATGAAGAGTGATAGAGCGCTGACACACTCTAGCACCATGCTAAGAAGAGTATGCTGACGGATAGACAGACGGACTAACGGACAGACAGACGGACAGACGGACATGGCGAAACTATAAGGGTTTTTTATTTTTTTATTTGAACTATGCCCGATCATAACATTTTTTTTTTAACGAAAAAAGTGTTAACGCTTTCACAGCCAGTAACAAAAAAGCTCGTTTAAATTTGAATTCTAAAATGTTATTAACAGAGTTCTTAATCACAATTGCGGAAATAACGCATAATTTATTTTTATTTTTTGTTACTGGACATTGTTTTTTTTGTGTTTGTTAAGAATTATTTCTATTTCTAGACGGATCCAAGAATAGATGGATGGAAAGAAGGACTAACCAACAGATAGATAGACAGTCAGACGGACGGACGAACAGACAGACAGACTGACATGACGAAATTGTAAGGGTTCCTAATTTACTACGGAACCATAAAAAGTACTTACACCCAGAATAATTGAAAAGGCAATCATTTCAAGTAATATC